>JARYGA010038683.1:0-40601 GCA_030545235.1 Helianthus tuberosus
AAGATAAAAGCTTATTTTATTTAATATCCGGAGTTAACTTTTTGTGAAAACGTTACGATGCATAAACATAATCATAATCATATCTTACGGATATACCCATGAGCAAACTGAAAACGTGACAATACACAGGTAGCTACTCCTGCATACTTATCACACGAAATGGTGAGTTGGCATACCCTCTATCCATTTCCTTATAACTTAAAATCCTAGGATCGATCCATACGCCTCCTAGTAGCTTTGTACCACACTTGTACCTAGGGACGCTGTGAACTAATCTCTCCGTCACAGATGGAGCACATGCTGTTGATGCCGCAACAACATGCTCGTGGGACACTCCACGAGAAGCGATACTCAGGGTAACAGAGTACAAATGGTCTTATTCACATAACTTATAAAACTTATTTTCAGAACAGAACAGAACTTATTTTCATAACAAAACAGAACTTATAAACTTATATTCAGAACAGAACGGAACATATATTGATAATGAGTACAACTTAACAGAAAAACTATCGCATGACATGAAAACTAAAATCAAATGATTAAAACAGGAATCGAACGGACTTATCAAAGGAATCTATAATCAAAGACGTGAGGAGTTTTATAATCAAAGAGTGGAACCAGTCACCAAGGTATGGATATCACTCCTATCTTGACAATTTCATCCCCAAAATGTGGTTTATTAAACGAACAAGATAAAACCTTGACTCGTTAACAAGGAACCACGAGAGTATGAAATGAAAACCAATTTCTTAAACCTTTTCAAAATGTTTGAAACTTTCAACATGTATTTCCTAACTTAATCTTAATACGGAACTTGTATTTAATATCAAAAGAAAGGATTCTATCCGTACCTAACGGACATAAATCGAAAGAAATGAATTCTACCCGTACCCAACGGACATAAATCTAAAGAAAGGAATTCTATCCGTACCCAACGGACATAAATCTAAAGAAAGGAGTCTATCTGTACGAAACTTATAACTTAATCTTAATACGGATCTATTCGTATGAAACTTATAACTTATTTCAGAACTTAATCTTAATACGGAAATCTAAAATCAGGAATAATATACTTGGATCAAAACGACATAAACCGAACTAAAGGATTCTATCCAACGGACATAAATCGAAAGGATTCTATATGTACCTAACTGACATAAATCAAAAGAAAGGATTCTATGCGTAAGGAATGTATAACTTACTTAATCTTAATACGGAATTCAGAATTGACAGAAATCGAATGAAAGGAATCTATCCGTACGATATATCAGAATTGACAGAAATCGAAAGAAAGGAATCTACCCGTACGATATATCAGAATTGACAGAAATCGAAAGAAAGGAATCTACCAGTACGATATATCAGAATTGACAGAAATCGAAAGAAAGGAATCTATCCGTACGATATATCAGAATTGACAAAAATCGAAAGAAAGGAATCTACCCGTACGATATATCAGAATTGACAGAAATCGAAAGAAAGGAATCTATCCGTACGATATATCAGAATTGACAGAAATCTAAAGAAAGGAACCCGTACGATATATCAGAATTGACAGAAATCGAAAGAAAGGAATCTACCCGTACGGAATTTATAACTTATACTTAGATCTTAATACGGACTTTAAAATTAGGATTGACATAAATCGAAAGGAAGGAACCTATCCGTACTGAATTTATAACTTATACCTTAGATCTTAATACGGAATTTAAAATCAGGATTGACATAAATCGAAAGGAAGGAACCTATCCGTACTGAACTTATAACTTATAACTTAAATCTTAATACGGACTTTAAAATCAGAAATGTCCAAACGAAAGGAATCTATCCGTACCTAACGGACAAAAATTGAAAGGATTCTATACGTACGGAACTTATAACTTATTTCTTAACTAAATCTTAATACGGAATTTAAAATCAAGAATGATATGACGTAAATCGAAAGAAAGGAGTCTATCCGTACTGAACTTATAACTTATTTTGGAACTTAAAATCAGAACTGACATAAATCAAAAGAACAGAGTCTATCCGTACCTTAAATTTCCAAGTGATGCTACCTTGTTTTCAATTGTAGATTTATACGGGCAGAGTTTAGCCTACTGATTATCTTCTTAACCTAATTTGCTCACAAACTAGGTATTTAACTTAATACAGCATTTACGATAACTCACGAGATCAAATTCTCACAATGAATGACAAAATGCAATACTTTGCCTATCGAATTAACGATGATCCGTTGAATTAACAACGAACGACAAGGTATAATACTTTACCCATCGAATTAACGATGATCCGTTGAATTAACAACGAACGATAAAGTATAATACTTTACCTATCGAATTAACGACAATCCGTCAAATTAATGACGAACGATAAAGTATAACCCTAATGTGGGCGGCACTTAAACATTCATTAGATATTTGAATCAATCGGACAATGAATCGTAGCAGCGATTGAGTTAATACCCTGTTCTGCAGCACCCCGCTATGCTTAATTTGTGATTAGTGTGTGTTTGGAGAGTAATCGGACAATATCTCAGCCTAATTTTGGAGTTTGATCGAAGTTTTTGTGCCCAGAATCGAGTGCCAAGGCCTGCTATTTATACACGAAATTGGACTAGCTTACGGACCGTAAGCTTAAGAAGGTTGAGGTCCGTATGGCTGCTTACGGACCGTAAGCATCATAAGGTTACAGTCCGTAAAGGACACCAATGCACTATATGGTTGCCACGCGTGGGACTAGTGCTGGTGAGTCGACAATTTCTGAAAATTTAGCTTCCTCCGCAAGTTATTAGGATAATTATCAAGTGGGTAATACCCCCCCTGAGTTTTAGGGGCCCTAATCCTGATTCTGAAAATTCTGAAAATTCTTAGGGTTTGTGCAGAATAACTTGGGTGTCTTAATTAGGGTTTCCTATTGAGCTATAACTTATAAGAAATAATAGTTTTTAATGAGGGTTGTTATGTTTTTGTTTTAAAACTTTCGGGTGTTACAGAGTGAGAGTTTTATAGGATGAAAAAGTGATGCGGACGTGACCAAAAGTCTGTTTTTGAGAACTGACGTAGCATTATCTGTTGATGTGTTTCAAAAATTTATTTACCGAACGTTGTTCCATATAGTAAACCTTTGTTGGATGGCAACAGAGGTTAAAGAAGCAAGACAATTGTTGACTAGTTACTATATTATGAAATCAGAGGATAGAGCAACAGATGTTACTCGTGCAATGTAGTAGACTTTGGTCAAACATACTTTAAGATCACGTAAACAGTGGTTTTGATCATTTGAACAGAGTTTTGAATATTATGTACAAATTGTAATTTTGATATTTTCTAAACAACATATTAATGTGTTTTTCAAATCAAAAATTAACTTTTAGTCCATGTTTAATATTCCTATTCTAGGGATCAAGCTTTCAAAGGTAGATGTGTATAATGCTTTTGTAAGAACATCAGCTAGTTGATAATCAGTGAGAACATGTTAGATGGAAATCAAACATTTTTTTGTAATAATCTCTTACAAAGTGATGACGGATGTCAATATGATTTTTTTAATATGACACATGATTCTTGATGATGTTTCAGCTACTTGACTGTCCAGTGACAATGGTGTCTTTATAGCAGTCACTCCAAAATCAAGTAATTGGTTTTGAAGCCACAAAAGTTGAGCGGTGCAGCTTGCAGCAACAATGTACTCTGCTTCTCCTGTTGAGTTTGAAACTGCTGTTTGTTTTTTATTTGCCATGAAACCAAGGCATTGCCAAGGAACTGACACCCTCTTAATGTGGACTTTCTTGTGGTATGACATCCAGTAAAACCATTATCTGAATAACCTGAAAGCTCAATGTTTCCATTAGCAGGATACCAGATACCAAGTGTGGGTGCACCTTTAAGCTATCTTAAAATACTTTTCACAGCTATCAAATGAGACTTTCTAGGTAATACTTCGTATCCAACACAGACACAAATAGCAAACATAAAATCAGGTCTTAATGCAGTTAGATACATCAAGGACCCAATCATACATCTGTAAAGAGTCTGATCTAATGATCTACATGATCAAAATGATGACATACACAAAGAAGAATATTATTAACAAGATTCGAATCAATGTTTTTAAAAACTAATAATCTACATGATCAAAACGATGACATACACAAAGAAATTAATGGATTAACAACCACCTTCAATCTTGAAATATTGTTAATCTTGTTCAAGAAGTAGAATAAGAAGTTTGGTGTGAGAGAGAGAGAGAGAGAGAGAGAGAGAGAGAGAGAAGAGAGATGTTGTCACACCCCTTTCTATGGCGGAAGCACGAGGTGTGATCATGAAAGGTTCTCATTGCATACGAAGAGTAAACATGCTACATGCTCGTAAAATAACATCAAATACCATAATTTGAAAACATAGGTTTAGCGTTTACATCGCTAGACAGCTTAAAACATTGTCTTAAAAGTTTACAACTTTATTTAAAGTTAAACACAAGCGACATCCACGAGCATAAGCAAGACCACGCGCACATCCTTCCTAGTTACCTGAAATACATGTGAGTTTTTGGAAAAACGTCAACATAAAGTTGGTGTGAATTCATGCAGTTTTAGTTTTTCATGTTTGTATACTTTGTATGAAAACACAGTTTGTGAGTAAATCAAGTTTTCATATATAAATCCAGTTTCATGTGTACCCCACGTACCCATGTATAATTCAATCTTTTCTTGAGTACCCCACGTACTTCAAGTTATACATCAATCCTCTTGAGTACCCCACGTACTTCAAGTTATATATCAATTTTAGTATGGTATGAATTTTATGTAAATACAGTATTTCTGTAATTATCAGATTGTTAATGGGTTGCAAAGCCATTAACATGTGGCACGACATAGGAAGTCACCAAACCTAAGGCATTTAATTGGTATATTCTGAGACACAAAAGCACTACTCGATTCTCGCCCCGACCGAGTGTGAGGCTGCCAGGCACCCGTTAGATCTAACCTTTTGTTCTGCGGTCTAAGTATGTACACGATTAATGGTGCTTCTGTACCCTATTCGTGACACTATTTCTCATAACGCATCCTACTTGGTTCTCGTTCTCACCAAGCGCGTTTCTTGTTATCATTTCTCATAGCGCCTCATACTTGGTTCTCGTTCTCACCAAGTGCACTTCTCATATTCTTATATTTCATCACACTTGGTTCTCGTTCTCACCAAGTGTACTTCTTGTATTCTTATATTTCGTCACACTTGGTTCTCGTTCTCACCAAGTGTACTTCTTGTATTTATATTTCGTCACACTTGGTTCTCGTTCTCACCAAGTGTACTTCTTGTATTTATATCATACCAATTATAAATTTTGTACATTTGTACATGTATTTCACCCCCGAAGTTATAAAAACTGAAAACAGTTAAAGAGAAAAGGGGGAGCATGAACTCACAACTTTGCATTCCTAGCGTCGTAAACTCCACCGGATTTGCTTAATTAACGTCGTAACCTATACGCGTTTTCTTAACGTTAGTCACTAGACTTGCGTCGCACAAGCACAGTCACTCTCTTTTGTATATATTCTTGTGTTAAAAATATTCTATATTTTTAACTACGTATCTTACTTATATTATTTTCTCCAAAAATAAATATAAGTCTTCTGTGTTTTGCACTTTGCACCCGAATTATGTATCTTGTGTGTTGTATGTGTATTTTTATGTTTATACTCCTCATGAGTATTTAGTGTATTTTTAAGTCTTAATACACTAGCACGTATAACACATACTATATACACTTAGCACAAAAGTTGGTGATCAAATAATATATATTTTTCTTTCAAAAATATATACTTAATATCCATTTTTATTCTTGAAAAATCACCATTTCTCATCACCAAAAATTAGGGAAACCTTGGTAATACTTTTAAATACATTTTTAGGGAATAAGTTTCTCAAAAACTTATATTTTTCTAAGTGTCAAAATTTATAAAAATTTTGACAGAGTTTCCCCTAAAAATGGACGTTTCCCATGTTTTCAAAACATGTGTTTATTTTCTTTTAAATCGTCATCGATCATCAACAACAATTATCAACAATAATCACCAACAATAGTCACTAATTTCTCCATTTCATGAACTTGAATATTTACAAAAATGTGTAGTAACTCACTAGCACATTTAGTAAATCTTTCCATCTTTAAAAATAATTTTAGTTTCTTAAAAACTTTATTTTTAAAGAATATGAAGTTTCACAACTTCTAGTCACGATTCGCAAAAATACTTCTTTGTTAAATTTTCTTGTGACACAAGTGTCTACACACTTGTTTATTTACTAAAAATGCTTTAAGTTCGGATAAGATCCGGGTTTTAAACAAGACTAATATTTTTGCTTGGTCTTCCGAAAAACCACTTGTAGATCTTTAGATCAGTTTTGAACAATATTTTGCAAGTAAAAATACTTTTACACAAGTTCATGTTTCTTGTGTGGTAGAGTTTCACCTTTTAACCCTTATATCTTCTAACATAACCTTATGTCATGATCCAAGAACATGACTACATCGGGTTAAATGGTGGTCCGAGCTACCACAATCATAGATCGGGTCTCAATAATCATACATTTCGAATACTACATCATTTACACAACTTATGTGCTATTAACCACCATTTTTAGTGTTTTAAGTAGACTTTAAAGCATCATCTTGCATGTTAACGAGTTTTATCCGATAAAAATCCTTTTAACCACTTTAGATTAGTTCAAATATGAGTTTTAAGCATTATACCTCTAGCTCGAGGCTAGGGAAGAATCTATGCGCAAAAGAGGTGGATAAAAGCTAGATAAAGAAGTCCTTCGAACTCCGTTTGCTCCAAGCTTCCTAATACGAGACCCTTAACACTTGTAGATGTTTGAAATATGAAGATCAAGATCGAAAGTATGATGGATGGAATAGGGGTGTTGGGCCGTAAGCTTTGGGGGGAAGAAGAAGGTTGAAGTGTGTTGGTGAAGTGATCTCTCATGATATCTATTTAGTACTACCCAAGATCTTATAATATCCTAGAGGATCCAAGGAAGATTATGTGTATCAAAATGGATCTAGAGAAGATTTAAGTAGGATATTGAAGGATCTTGAAAGATTATGGTGGGGTCCATGGTGACCGATTTTGTGAAGATATGGGGAGGGGGTCTAAGTGTAAACTTTAATCAATAAGTTATCTTATAGTACATGCAAATCTCTAGTGAATCTTCATCATATCTTCATGAATCCAATGTAGATCGAGTGTAATCTTGGGAGATCTTTGGAAGATTATATGAGATCAAGAGTGGGGCCATCATGTGACCGTCCACCTTGTATGGGGGGGGGGGTAAATTGTAATATTCACTCCCTAGTTCATAAATAAGTTGGTTTCAAGTAATAAGTTTAGGGATTTAATGCGTTATTACGTTATAAGGGGTGTTATGGTGTTCGGGGACCATAACTAGTTCAGAAACATTTAAACAATGCTTCAAGTAATATTTTGATGTTCCGGGTAATGTCCGGTTGTTCGGTTACATACCGATTCGTTAAAGTGCTAAATTGCACCTTTTAGTGTTTAATAAGTATCTTTTTATAACACTATCGATTCCCAACACTTAGGGAAATATTCTGGATAATAAAACGACATTTCTGCATAATAATCATATGCTTAAATGCTGAATTGAGCTGAATTATACCAAATTATGCACTTAAAGTGTGTTTCGGGTGCTTTTTAGTGCTTATTTTTGCTTTCGCAATGTCTATAAATTAAACCCTTACATATACTCTAGGGTTTTAATGTATTTTGTTGTCGGACCTACACCTAGGCCTCAGTTCTAATGTCTGACTGCTTTCTGCAGTTCAGTCGACACAGTGTGTCTTACCGGTGAGTTTACTATTATTCTGACGCAACGCTCTTGTTTACGCATAAAGCAATATTTTGTAGTATACAACATGCATGAATTCACTTGTTTAATCATGTGTTCAGACATTGCTGACAATTAAACTCATAATTGCAGTCATTAAGCAATAATTAATGTGTACGGAAATTACCGGTTTGGGCCAGTTGTCACAGTCTCCCCCCGTTAAAAGAATTTCGTCCCGAAATTCAGACCGAACTCACCCTCGCTGGAGTCTTCTTGAATAGGTGGGGATACTTTTTCTTGAACTGGTCCTCACGTTCCCATGTGTACTCGGGTCCGTGCTTATAGCTCCAACGTACTTTGACAAGCTTCACACTGCTCCTCCTGGTCTTGTTGACTTTCCAGTCAGTAACCTCAACGGGTTGCTCTGTAAATCGGAGGGCTTCATCAATATGCACTTCATCCATCGGGATGATCACGTTTTCTTGTGTTGGACTCTTCTTCAGGTTGGATACATGAAACGTATCATGTACTCCATTAAGTTCTTCCGGTAACTCCAACTTGTATGCCACGGTACCAATTCTCTTCAAAATTCTGAATGGTCCGATGTATCGTGGATTCAGCTTTCCATGCTTTCCAAACCTGACTACGCCCTTCCATGGTGAGACTTTTAACAACACTTTGTCTCCCACCTTGAAATCTACCGATTTTCTATTCGGATCAGCGTAGCTCTTTTGTCGCTCTCGAGCCGCCTTAATGCGCTCTCGGATCTGTGCAATCTTGTCGGTTGTCTCTTGTACAAGTTCAGGACCAACCATACGTTTATCTCCAGCGTCTGCCCAACATAAGGGCGATCGGCATTTGCGGCCATACAGAGCTTCGAACGACGCGGCTTTTATGCTCGTATGATAACTGTTATTGTAGGAAAACTCAACTAAAGGTAGATGAGTATCCCAGCTGCCGCCTAGATCCATGACACATGCGCGAAGCATATCTTCTAACGTTTGTATAGTCCGATCGCTCTGGCCGTCTGTTTGCGGATGGAATGCCGTGCTCAGATCTAACTGGGATCCAAAGGCTTCCTGAAATGATTGCCAGATTCTTGAGACAAAGCGTCCATCTCTGTCTGAAATGATTGAGATTGGCACTCCATGACGTGCCACAATTTCTCTTAAGTATATGTCTGCAAGCTTTCCAGTGCTATCCTTCTCTCGGATTGGTAGGAAATGCGCAGACTTCGTCAATCGATCAACTATTACCCATATCATATCGTGCCCTCTCGGGGTCCTGGGTAATTTCGTTATGAAGTCCATCGAGATTTGTTCCCACTTCCACACGGGAATCTCTGGTTGTTGTAGTAGGCCGGACGGTTTCTGATATTCTGCCTTAACCTTAGCACAGGTTAGGCATTTTCCAACATAGACAGCAACGTCGCTCTTGAGTCTCGGCCACCAATAATATTCTTTCAAGTCTTGATACATCTTGTCCGACCCTGGGTGGATCGAGTACCTTGACTTGTGCGCTTCATCAAGGATGACTCCTCGTAGGCCACCATAGAGCGGAACCCAAATGCGCTTTTTAAAGTATAAGGATCCTTCTTCATTTGGCGCCATGTACTTCAATGCACCCCGGAGGTATTCGGCTTTACTGTTCTCTTCTTTAAGAGCTTCTTGTTGTGCATCCCGAATGCGTGCAGTGAGGTTCGTTCGAATCGTCATTTCCAATGCCCGAACCCTTAGGGTCTTAACCATTTCCTTTCGGCTCAACGCGTCTGCTACAACGTTTGCCTTTCCAGGATGGTACTTAATCTCACAGTCATAATCGTTCAGCAGCTCGACCCAACGTCGCTGGCGCATATTCAATTCCTTCTGATCAAATATGTGTTGTAAGCTTTTATGATCTGTGAAGATTGTACATCGAGTACCATATAAATAATGTCGCCAAATCTTTAAGGCGAATACCACTGCACCTAGCTCCAGGTCGTGCGTGGTATAATTTCTTTCATGTACCTTCAGTTGTCTTGAAGCGTAAGCGATGACTTTTTGGCGTTGCATGAGCACGCAACCCAAGCCTTGTCGTGAAGCGTCATAGTATACCACGAAGTCATCAGTGCCTTCGGGTAATGATAGTATCGGTGCATCGCATAGCTTATTTTTGAGTAACTGTAAGGCTTCTTCTTGTTTGTGACCCCAGTCGTACTTCTTGTTTTTCTGAGTAAGGGTCGTTAGTGGTTGAGCTATTTTTGAGAAATTCTCGATGAATCGCCGATAATAGCCCACTAAGCCCAAAAATTGTCGAACTTCAGTTGGGGTCTTGGGAGCTTCCCAATTCTTTATCGCTTCTATCTTGGACGGGTCTACATGAATGCCCTTCTCATTCACCACGTGACCAAGAAATTGTACTTCGCGAATCCAGAATTCGCACTTCGAGAACTTTGCATAAAGCTTCTCTTTCTTCAGTAATTCCAAGATGGTTCTGAGATGTTGCTCGTGCTCTTCTTTCGTTCGCGAGTAAATCAGGATATCATCGATAAATACAATCACGAATTTATCGAGATATGGTTTGCATACGCGGTTCATTAGATCCATAAAGACCGCTGGTGCATTCGTCAATCCAAATGGCATCACAAGAAATTCGTAGCGCCCATATCGCGTTCTGAATGCAGTCTTTGGCACGCTTTCTTCTTGGATTCTCAGCTGATGGTATCCAGATCGAAGGTCGATCTTGGAATAGTAGCTTGATCCTTGCAGTTGATCAAATAAGTCATCAATCCTTGGTAGCGGATACCGATTCTTGATTGTGAGCTTGTTCAGTTCCCTGTAATCGATACACATCCGCAGTGTTCCATCCTTCTTCTTCACGAATAATACTGGAGCTCCCCAGGGCGAGAAGCTTGGCCTTATGAATCCTTTATCCAACAACTCCTGAAGTTGTGTAGATAATTCTTGCATTTCGGATGGTGCAAGTCGATAGGGAGCCTTGGCTACAGGAGCGGCTCTTGGAACCAAGTCTATACGGAATTCGACTTGTCGTTGCGGAGGTAGTCCTGGCAGATCTTCAGGGAACACATCAGGATATTCCTTCACCACAGGAATGTCTTCGAGTTTTGGCTCTTCAGCCTTCTTGTCTATAACGTGTGCTAGGAAAGCAACACATCCTTTCCTTAAGCACTTCTGTGCCTTCATACAACTGATGATTCGTAGAGGCGCGTTTCGTCTTTCTCCATGTACTATGAGAGTTTCATCATTCGCCAGAGGGATGCGAATGATTTTCTCATGACAAATGACTTCCGCTTTGTTCTTGGACAACCAGTCCATTCCGACCACTACATCGAAGCTACCTAATTGAATAGGTAAGAGGTCGATGCTAAATCTTCGTTCACCAAGTTCTAGCGTGCAGCCTCTAACAACTTCGCCCGGTTCAACAAGTTTACCATTGGCTAGTTCTATGGAATAAGGAATTTCTAATCTACTAGATTCTATTCCGAGTATGCGTTTAAATTCCACAGACATGAAGCTATAATCGGCGCCAGTGTCGAATAATATGGATGCAAAGTGATTGTTAATGAGAAACGTACCGGTGACCACGTTAGGGTCCTCGCGTGCGTCTCTTGCTCCAATCACAAATGCTCGAGCCTGAGCATTGTTTCTCTCCGGGCAGTTCTTCATGAAATGATCATTGCTTCCACACTTGAAGCATCCTTGGTTCTGCCCTTTCCCGTTACCATTTTTGTTACCAGCACCGTTTCCATTTCGGTTCTTTCCTTTTCCCCAACAGTCTTCTGTTTGATGACCCAATTTACCACATTTGTCGCACCTTGGAATGCGACAAGCTCCATCATGGTGATACTTACATTTTTGGCATCTAGGCATGGAACCTTGGTATGCTTTGGTTGCATGGGTTTTCGCCTCCTGAGACGGGTTAGCGTCACGCTTCTTGCTGAAACCCTTGTTGTTACGAGTTGCTTGGTTCAAACTTGTATGCTTTCTCTTTTTTTCTTCGCCGGACGACTCAGCATGTGTCTCGGTCTTCTCTGTTGGGTTTAGTGATAACTTCTTCATACGAACACAATCTTCAGTCAGGCTGACAGCCAGAGTTACAGCCTCGGTGATTGTTTGTGGTTTGGCCGACGTCACCATGCCACGAAACTCTGAGGCCAGTCCCCAAATGTAGCGTTCCACACGCTTAAATTCAGGAGTCACCATGTAGGGAAGCACTCTGGACAAATCGTGGAACCTTCGAGTGTACCCATTGATGTCAGCACCTTCCATAGTCAAGTGCCAGAACTCTGTTTCCAGTCTTTGGAGTTCAGCACGAGAGCAGTACTTCTCTCTCATTCTTTCCTTCAGTTCCTCCCAAGTTAGGCCATAAGCGGCGTCATCACCCAAAGTTTGGGCTTGCAGGTTCCACCAAGTCAGAGCTTCATCGACGAATAACCCAGTAGCGAAAGTGACTTGCTGATCCGCGGTACACTTGCTCATGCGGAAAGTAGCTTCAGTCTTCTCCGTCCAGCGCACAAATGCTACTGCACCTCCTGTGCCGTCATAGTTCATCGGCTTGCAGTCGAGGAACTGCTTGAAAGTGCAGCCTGGAATTGATTCAACCAATTCACATGTGAGCAATCGAAGAAATAATGAAACAAGGATCGTTCATAAATTTCCTCATGCTTAGCACAGTGTCTTAAGGTTACCTTGAGCTGCATTACCTCCAGACGAATCTCCATTCCCATTACGCCTAGCGTTGCTTGGTCCTCCACTGTCTTGAGTTCGGTTCGCCTCGTACTGGGCGATAGCAGCGGAGATCCTTTCCTCCAGCAGGGCGTTCAGCTCATCAGCAGTTCTGGGCAGTAGGGGAGGTGGAGGTTGATCGTCATTGCGAGCATTCACAGCTTTCCTGGGTGCCATGTTCTGACAGAACATAACACAGCAGGGTTAGGCATTTGTTTGATATCGTCCTACTAGGCAGTAGTAGTATATATATATATATTCACAGGTATATATACCACATAAGTGACGTCAAACATTTATTACTCTAGCAGAGTACTTAGTAGGCTTGTACTGAGGGAATCCATACGTGACAAGACTTGCTGTGGTTTCTGTGCACTGAATTCCATAATTATGTATGCATCCATAATTACGTAACTCCTTGCACAGTCTGCACAGTTCGTTTCATCCTCGTATTTCTTCCTTCAGATGGGCCGTTGCTTTCAGGTAAAGTCACATATACTTGTGACATTCTACTTCTAGTACATGCTAATTATCACACATAATTGCAAGTAGTTTCTAGTCAACGACAAGTGCTACTCAAGTGCACTCTAAGTCTCGTAGTGTCTTTTCTAGACTCATGTAAACAGTTTCAGGCAGTGGATGTCGCGGGACGTTTTATGCAATGAAAACTCTTTGAAAAATTGTTTTCGTGAAAGGATCCTAGAGATTGTAGACTAGACTCGAGAAGGAATCCTGGTTCACTACAATCGCAGCTCTGATACCAATCTGTCACACCCCTTTCTATGGCGGAAGCACGAGGTGTGATCATGAAAGGTTCTCATTGCATACGAAGAGTAAACATGCTACATGCTCGTAAAATAACATCAAATACCATAATTTGAAAACATAGGTTTAGCGTTTACATCGCTAGACAGCTTAAAACATTGTCTTAAAAGTTTACAACTTTATTTAAAGTTAAACACAAGCGACATCCACGAGCATAAGCAAGACCACGCACACATCCTTCCTAGTTACCTGAAATACATGTGAGTTTTTGGAAAAACGTCAACATAAAGTTGGTGTGAATTCATGCAGTTTTAGTTTTTCATGTTTGTATACTTTGTATGAAAACATAGTTTGTGAGTAAATCAAGTTTTCATATATAAATCCAGTTTCATGTGTACCCCACGTACCCATGTATAATTCAATCTTTTCTTGAGTACCCCACGTACTTCAAGTTATACATCAATCCTCTTGAGTACCCCACGTACTTCAAGTTATATATCAATTTTAGTATGGTATGAATTTTATGTAAATACAGTATTTCTGTAATTATCAGATTGTTAATGGGTTGCAAAGCCATTAACATGTGGCACGACATAGGAAGTCACCAAACCTAAGGCATTTAATTGGTATATTCTGAGACACAAAAGCACTACTCGATTCTCGCCCCGACCGAGTGTGAGGCTGCCAGGCACCCGTTAGATCTAACCTTTTGTTCTGCGGTCTAAGTATGTACACGATTAATGGTGCTTCTGTACCCTATTCGTGACACTATTTCTCATAACGCATCCTACTTGGTTCTCGTTCTCACCAAGCACGTTTCTTGTTATCATTTCTCATAGCGCCTCATACTTGGTTCTCGTTCTCACCAAGTGCGCTTCTCATATTCTTATATTTCATCACACTTGGTTCTCGTTCTCACCAAGTGTACTTCTTGTATTCTTATATTTCGTCACACTTGGTTCTCGTTCTCACCAAGTGTACTTCTTGTATTTATATTTCGTCACACTTGGTTCTCGTTCTCACCAAGTGTACTTCTTGTATTTATATCATACCAATTATAAATTTTGTACATTTGTACATGTATTTCACCCCCGAAGTTATAAAAACTGAAAACAGTTAAAGAGAAAAGGGGGAGCATGAACTCACAACTTTGCGTTCCTAGCGTCGTAAACTCCACCGGATTTGCTTAATTAACGTCGTAACCTATACGCGTTTTCTTAACGTTAGTCACTAGACTTGCGTCGCACAAGCACAGTTACTCTCTTTTGTATATATTCTTGTGTTAAAAATATTCTATATTTTTAACTACGTATCTTACTTATATTATTTTCTCCAAAAATAAATATAAGTCTTCTGTGTTTTGCACTTTGCACCCGAATTATGTATCTTGTGTGTTGTATGTGTATTTTTATGTTTATACTCCTCATGAGTATTTAGTGTATTTTTAAGTCTTAATACACTAGCACGTAGAACACATACTATATACACTTAGCACAAAAGTTGGTGATCAAATAATATATATTTTTCTTTCAAAAATATATACTTAATATCCATTTTTATTCTTGAAAAATCACCATTTCTCATCACCAAAAATTAGGGAAACCTTGGTAATACTTTTAAATACATTTTTAGGGAATAAGTTTCTCAAAAACTTATATTTTTCTAAGTGTCAAAATTTATAAAAATTTTGACAGAGTTTCCCCTAAAAATGGACGTTTCCCATGTTTTCAAAACATGTGTTTATTTTCTTTTAAATCGTCATCGATCATCAACAACAATTATCAACAATAATCATCAACAATAGTCACTAATTTCTCCATTTCATGAACTTGAATATTTACAAAAATGTGTAGTAACTCACTAGCACATTTAGTAAATCTTTCCATCTTTAAAAATAATTTTAGTTTCTTAAAAACTTTATTTTTAAAGAATATGAAGTTTCACAACTTCTAGTCAAGATTCGCAAAAATACTTCTTTGTTAAATTTTCTTGTGACACAAGTGTCTACACACTTGTTTATTTACTAAAAATGCTTTTAGTTCGGATAAGATCCGGGTTTTAAACAAGACTAATATTTTTGCTTGGTTCTTTCGAAAAACCACTTGTAGATCTTTAGATCTACTAGTTTTGAACAATATTTTGCAAGTAAAAATACTTTTACACAAGTTCATGTTTCATGTGTGGTAGAGTTTCACCTTTTAACCCTTATATCTTCTAACATAACCTTATGTCATGATCCAAGAACATGACTACATCGGGTTAAATGGTGGTCCGAGCTACCACAATCATAGATCGGGTCTCAATAATCATACATTTCGAATACTACATCATTTACACAACTTATGTGCTATTAACCACCATTTTTAGTGTTTTAAGTAGACTTTAAAGCATCATCTTGCATGTTAACGAGTTTTATCCGATAAAAATCCTTTTAACCACTTTAGATTAGTTCAAATATGAGTTTTAAGCATTATACCTCTAGCTCAAGGCTAGGGAAGAATCTATGCGCAAAAGAGGTGGATAAAAGCTAGATAAAGAGGTCCTTCGAACTCCGTTTGCTCCAAGCTTCCTAATACGAGACCCTTAACACTTGTAGATGTTTGAAATATGAAGATCAAGATCGAAAGTATGATGGATGGAATAGGGGTGTTGGGCCGTAAGCTTTGGGGGGAAGAAGAAGGTTGAAGTGTGTTGGTGAAGTGATCTCTCATGATATCTATTTAGTACTACCCAAGATCTTATAATATCCTAGAGGATCCAAGGAAGATTATGTGTATCAAAATGGATCTAGAGAAGATTTAAGTAGGATATTGAAGGATCTTGAAAGATTATGGTGGGGTCCATGGTGACCGATTTTGTGAAGATATGGGGAGGGGGTCTAAGTGTAAACTTTAATCAATAAGTTATCTTATAGTACATGCAAATCTCTAGTGAATCTTCATCATATCTTCATGAATCCAATGTAGATCGAGTGTAATCTTGGGAGATCTTTGGAAGATTATATGAGATCAAGAGTGGGGCCATCATGTGACCGTCCACCTTGTATGGGGGGGGGGGGTAAATTGTAATATTCACTCCCTAGTTCATAAATAAGTTGGTTTCAAGTAATAAGTTTAGGGATTTAATGCGTTATTACGTTATAAGGGGTGTTATGGTGTTCGGGGACCATAACTAGTTCAGAAACATTTAAACAATGCTTCAAGTAATATTTTGATGTTCCGGGTAATGTCCGGTTGTTCGGTTACATTCTGATTCGTTAAAGTGCTAAATTGCACCTTTTAGTGTTTAATAAGTATCTTTTTATAACACTATCGATTCCAAACACTTAGGGAAATATTCTGGATAATAAAACGACATTTCTGCATAATAATCATATGCTTAAATGCTGAATTGAGCTGAATTATACCAAATTATGCACTTAAAGTGTGTTTCGGGTGCTTTTTAGTGCTTATTTTTGCTTTCGCAATGTCTATAAATTAAACCCTTACATATACTCTAGGGTTTTAATGTATTTTGTTGTCGGACCTACACCTAGGCCTCAGTTCTAATATCTGACTGCTTTCTGCAGTTCAGTCGACACAGTGTGTCTTACCGGTGAGTTTACTATTATTCTGACGCAACGCTCTTGTTTACGCATAAAGCAATATTTTGTAGTATACAACATGCATGAATTCACTTGTTTAATCATGTGTTCAGACATTGCTGACAATTAAACTCATAATTGCAGTCATTAAGCAATAATTAATGTGTACGGAAATTACCGGTTTGGGCCAGTTGTCACAGATGTTGTGTAGATATGGAATGAGATTATGATATTAGTAATTGATATGTTTTAATTTATAGTATATCTGATTAAGTGAATTCGGGTGAACCAAATCACAAATTCGACCCGAATACAATTCGGATCCCGCCTCCACATGTCCAAGAATTGCTTCCCTCCCAAAATAAGCTTGAGACTTCATCATAATACGCCACGTGTCCTAAATGCATCTTACTTATTATATTATACTAGCAGTAAGACTCGTGTGCAAACACGGGTGGCTTTTAGAAAACCATGCATAACACATATAAATGGTGAATATGGTTATATTTATAAATAGATAAGTCAGTCGGTAAATACTTTAAGTTTAGAGTATAAAAAATACGAAAATATACGATTTATTAATCTTTGTGAACGAAATAACATTTGCATTCAAGCATGTTCTTTCTCCAAAAATCACTGTTTTAACTCAACAGTCGTTTCAATCACCTTCAACCTCCACAAAACACTGTTTTAACCCAACAGTGGTTTTAAACCACTGTTTTAACCCAACAGCGGTTTCAACCACTATTTTCTCCCCAAAACTCTGTTTTAACCCAATAGGGATTTCAAACATCTGTATCTGTTCACAACAACAGAGCTTTCAAAAGATAAACAGACATTTGCCACTATTACAAGCTTTTAAACTCTCAATTCTAAATATTTATTTAATTAATTTAAATAACAAACATGGTTAATAATTTTAACACAACTAATTATATAAAATATGAAAGTGTCAAACAGAGCTAACTATATAAAATATGTCTAAATCCTACCTTTCATTGTAGATGTGAGTCATTCTAAAGCTATTTGCTTCCTCCCAGAATTAGTATAAAAAATACTATATAATAAAGAAAGTTCAAAAAACCAAACATCATTCAGTAAAATACAGCATAATAATTTCTAATCGATGGGCGAAACAGTAGTCTTGATAAATAAAGCTCCTTTCGGACCATTGTAGTTGTCAACATGTTGGAGGTATTTCAAAACTTCATTGCTCAGATCAACTTCAACCATATCCCCCCAAATGCTTGTTATCAGCCACTTGTTGTTTTCAATTATATTAGTCCTTCGCCGCCTATCTACATAATCAACTACACGGGGCGTATTGAAAGTAGACACCTTGATCCAGCCTTCTTCTTCATATTTGAGCAAATCAGCAGTTAGCTCAGCAGACTTTCCAACAACAATCAAATGCAGCTTCTTTGCAATGGTCAAAAAATGCCCTTGGCAAGGATTGACTCCGATACTCTCGGGAAAACAAAGCATTCTGAAAGTCTCAGAAAGAACATCGAAAGCAACTATGTTCCTCTCACCTGGTGGATACCAATAAATTGAAACCATGAAATATATGGTTTTACCGGAATAAATTCCGGGAGACCATGAATAACTGCTTGAACCATAATTATTTATGCTCAAGAAATTTATTGTTCTCCATGACTCACGACGTCGTGAGTAAACACGAGCAGTAACCACATTACGGTAACATCTGATGTGAAGCACTTTCAGATCATTAGATTCATCAAAATACATTCCACCTGTATCAGAGTTTCGATCATGACTATTATTAAAGTAGTCGTCAGACAAAAACTTATAGAGCCTGGTTGTTGGATTCCAAAGGATCAGCTCACAGCAAATCCGTTCATTGCAAACTAACAACAACCCATTAAATGACGATAGAATACGTAAGAAGGTAGGGTGGACATTGTCAGGAAAACTTATGGTTTTGCTTGTAACGACATCCAAATTACCAGCTACTATGTTGTCAACGACAATTGACGTGTCTTTAAAGGAGAGTAGTTTCTTTTGTAGTGAATTTCCAATTCGGCGAGAATGCATCATCTCAAATGCATGACTTGGCACTTCCCTATGAAAATTTTTGGAAAGATATTTCAAACGACCAATAGCTTCTGCAGGGAGCCTTGTGAAAATTTCATCAACGATCATTTGAAACCCAATGTTTTCCATTTTATGATCTATATGTTCTACAATAAAAAATACAACAAATAAAATATAATTGTATATGTAAATGTGTATAAATAAGAAATAAGGATGTTACAATATATAAATATACCAAAAAGTTAAAAAACAAACATCATATTTGTAACTACAAAACCGATCATAAATGAACAGAGTAACTACAATGACAGTTAAAACAAAGAATTTTCGGATTAGATAACATACATTGTTGTGGAAGTAGAATTTTAATCAATATTCTTGGTTAACTTTATAATTTGATTGTAAAATCTCAAGAGAACAAAAAAAGAGACATTTTAATAGATGTCAAGTGAGACTAACTTACTGTTAAAGAATATGATGCGACGATGCTTCGGTTTGTGTCTTGATTTTGCGGTGAACAAATGTGTGTTTGAAAGCCTAAGAGATTGTAATGATATTGATTAACAAAAAACTTTGAACATGATTGAGTAGATGGATGAAGGCGTTAATGATGAAAGCAATTTCCCAACGTAAGGCAAATAAATTTATTTTATATACCTAATGAAGGCGGTAATGATTAAATAGATGGTGAGACTAACTTACCGTTAAAGAATATGATGCGACGATGGTTAGGCTTTTAATGCAAAACATTTCAAAAATAAGTTTTCATGGGAAAACTATAAAATTAAATATCAAGAAACCCAAAGGACAAATTTTAAACCTTCAAAAAAAAAAAAAAACAGGTTATCATAATTACAATTAACCTCTTCATTTACCATAAGACGCATTTTAAAAACTATAAATGATTATTTACCATAAAACGCATATCAAAACTTCAACAATTGTCTTTTAAAATTTTCACATTTGTTGACTTACAAAACATTTGTTCAGACACAATTCAACATCCACATAATCTAAATCAAACTCATAGACAATGAGAAGAATGCTTTCATCATCATGCTTTTATAAAGATTGCAATTACATCTAATAGCCTAACAAACTCCCTACATCTACTATTAGCCTAAGCACTATTACATTGAAAACCTCTTTTGAGCAGCATCTACTGAATATCATATGTTGTTCTTTAACATCTGTTGACCCATAGCAGACCTTTGCTTCTTCAAACTTTCTTCAGAATTTGTCTTCATCAACAGATGATCACTTCAAACAGATGTTCTCTTTAGGAAAAATTTACCTTTGACAGACATTTAGAGTAGCAGATGTTGAGTATTTGTAATTGACAGGAGGAAATTCTTCAAAAAACTGTTGACATACCAAACATCTGTCAGGCACAATTCAACATCAACATAATCTAAATCAATGATATTATATAGTGAAATATCTTATAGCCCGAAGGTCAGATTTCAATTCACTATAGGTTAAACAATCTAGTAGGAAAAAACGTGTACATTTTAACATAAACATGTAAAATTATATTTAAAAACAACAGCTTTTAATGCAAAACATCTAATAGCCTAAGAAACTCCCTACATCTGCTATTAGCCTAAGCACTATTACATTGAAAACCTCTGTTGAGAAGGATTTATTGAATATCATCTGTTGTTCTTTAAGATCTGTTGACCCATAGTAGACCTTTGTTTCTTCAAACTTTTTTCAGACTATGTCTTCATCAGTAGAGGATCACTTCAAACAGATGTTCTCTTTGGGCAGAGTTTACCTCTAACAGACATTTAGAGGAGCAGATGTTGTGTATTTGTAGTTGAGAGGAAATTCTTCAAAAAACTGTAGACTTACCAAATAAAAAATAATAATAAAATTTCAAACCTCTGGCATAAAAAAAATAATAAAAAAAATCTTTTCATTTAAAGACCAACAATACTCTACATAGTAAACACATGCTTCTACAACTTCAGCAGACACGGATGTTGGGAACCTCTGTGTCACACCCCAACCGATGGCGGAATCATCGGGGCGCGGCACTGAGCGAAACAGATTGTTCAAAGAAATTCCATAACGACTAAATTACCAAATAGTTTAAATATTATGTCCCATACCATAACCCATAAGATAATCTATTTATTACAGACAGATATATTCTTCAAACAAATAAAACATGTTCCGACAACTCAGATTTTCAAATAAAAAAAATTGTCTTTGTTTCTAGACTCTTTCCTAGCCTCGATTTCATAGCAAGCCAAGCATTCTAACATCTTAAGCACTTGCCACATACGTTAAAGTAAAAGTCAATACACATAGTGTAAAGGTGAGCATACAAGTTTAATAGATATAATAGAGTTTGAAATTGTTTACGCATATCCAGCACGTACAACGTGTGAAATGAAGCACGTAAGTTATCGACATGATCCTATCAATACCAATGACTGCGGGTTGACTGCGCAAGGCAGTTCGTAATACATATTCACCACTGTGAATCATGTGATTAATTGTCCTTAACAACCCCTGAGTGAACAGGTGCTGAGTCCAAACTATAGTACTATCGTTGCTAAGGAAGGTAGACAGCAATCCATGTGAAAACATAACAAACAAGCAATCATTAAGTCACGTATAACATGCGGTGGCGGTTAGCGTTAAAGTATTGCGTAGTGTGTTCGATGTGATTTAGAATAAGTAACGTATGTAACACCCAAAAGTGCATAAAGCAAAAAGGGTTCGAGTATACTCACAGCGATGATGGATTGAAGGGAGCGCTAGAGCGAAATTAGCCTGAACAGAACGATAGCATAAACGATAAGCGGCACGTAAAACGATGCAAGGGTACCAAGGATCGGATGGCCATTCGATTGGATTGTCACCTTGTCTGGTGAGGATGTGTTTATGTATGATGGTTTGCCTTTTAAAGTTTTCGTTGTAGCATTTTGAAAATAGAGAAGTATCTCTACCTTTCAGGTCAGTCGATCGAACGGTCGTTCGATCGGGCAGCAATCCGATTGGCGAGACTTCTCTGTTTCAGAACAAGTTCACAGCAGGGCGGTCACTCGATCGGATGGCTATCCGATCGGGTGGCAATTCGTACGTACTGAACATGTTAAAAATTGTTAAATGTCCAAGTCCCAAACATCACACGATCGGACGGTCACTCATTCGGATGGCAATCCGATAGGGTGGTAATCCGTTTCAACGCTCAGAACCTTGGTATAGCTTGAAAAATAGTTGAAGTATGGAACTAAGTGCAACCCGACCGGATGGCCGGTCGATCGGGTGGCAATCTGATCGGGTGGCAATCCGATCGGACGGCAATCCGTCCTGACGATCCGTTCGTCTTGTCACTTGGTTTTTTTGATAGTCTGTAGTTTTGATTCGAGACAAGTTGATACGTGCTAAGAAACAGAACCTCGTTAAGTCCCAAGTGACCCGATCAGACAGGAATCACCCTAGTCCGGTCAGTCCGTGGTTCAAGCCGGGGTTCATGCTTAACCCGAAATCTGTAGTCTCTTGGATAGAGTTCAGATCTGGAACTAACACACCACTAAGAATGAGTAGGAGGTTAGAACAAGCTCCGATTCTATCAGGTTTGAGTACATTGAGTGTAAAATAGTTGAAAGAAAGTTGGAAAACCATCCTTCAATCCTTTTCACCGTGAATATGTTCAGATCTATGCAAGATCTTTGTTTATTCATTTGGAAATCGTCCAGATCTAAGTTGTTCTTGGTGGATTGAGGCCAAAACATGAAGTTCATAAGAACTCCAAGATGACATCATCCTAGAACACCTCAAATCTAGTGATTTCATGGTTAAATGTTAAGATTCAAAAGATAGAAAAGTGTAGGAGTGCGTATAGATCAAGAAAATACAAGATTTAGGTTGAAAACTTACAAGAATCGGAAGAAATTGAGAGAAATGAAGGCTGGAGCGAGCTGGGTTGAGTGAGAGTTGTCACATCAACTGATGTGACATATGAGGGGTATTTATAGGGTTTCCTAAAATGGAAAGGGAGGAAGAGGCTGGTCGACCGGGTGGCAGTCCGATCGGGTGGCAACCCGATCAGGTGGCAACTCGATCGGATGGCAACCCGATCAGATGGTAATCCGATCGGATGGCCACTCGGTCGGTTGGCCACTCGATCCACGAGTCCGGCGCGATGAGTTTTATCGTTTCGATCTGAGTATAGAGCTTTGTGATGCGATTCGAGTGAGCGATATGATAGATTTACCCATCAAATTACTTTTAATCCCAACTACTATATCTAACATACAATCACTATAATTAACTTGCGTTTAGCATTTAGATTGCGATGCGATTGGTTTGCGATTGAGATTAACACCTCAACATAAACATAACATGCACAGGTAACACATAAATAGCACACACACGTAAAACAATATCCAGAACACATAATTCGAGTTGAGAATGCGATAGCGATAAATCGATTAAACATGCGATTAATATGAGATTAAACCTCGATTATTAACAAGTACTCCACATAATACAACTAATGCAATAACATAAATAGACTATCTACAAGTCAAAGAAGTCAAAACAGGAGCTGAGCAAGGAGTGACAGATCGCAATTAGCAATCTTGTCTTCCTTTGACTTCAATCTTGACTTTGACTTTGACTTTCGAAACACGGGGTGTTACATCCTCCCCTTCTTAAGGGAATTTCGTCCCGAAATTAGGCCGAAGCCGTAACAAACAACTGCGGGTACTTCGCCTTCATGTCGCTTTCGAGTTCCCAGGTGAACTCGGCGCCTCGTTTGCCTTCCCAGCGAACTTTCACAATGGGAATGCGCGAGCGTCGGAGCTGCTTGGTTTGGCGGTCCATGATTTTGACAGGCTTTTCCACGAAGTGTAGTGTTTCGTTTATTTGAAGATCCTCGAGGGGTACATGTAAATCATACTCAGCCAGGCATTTTCTAAGTATATGAAGTTGTGATGTATAGGAACGAAGAAAGAAGAAGGCGCAAGTCACTCGAAGTCACAAGCATCTCAAGATCGCGGTAAGTTCATATGAACTTAATTCTTCTTTATAAGTAGATTTACGAATGATAGTTGGTAATAAAAATCTTTATGTAGAATTGTATGATTTTTCATGGTAAAATTGTGATATGTTGTATGTTGGGAAAATGGATAAGAAATACAATAGTAACGGATATATAATGACCACTTCAAGTGGGTCAAGAATGTTTGGAAAGTAAGATGTCGTAATGGATAAAAGTTGACTTGTTGATAACGGGTCAAAACAATGAAAGTATGACAAATCGTATGGTATGTATCGACCCATTTCGGACGGATCGAAAAGTTTACATGTTGGATGTATCCGAAAGAAAGGTAGAAAAACTTAGAGAAAACCTATGCTAGAATGCAAAGGATGAATTAGAATAAAGATATTGACAAATAGACGAATTTTGTTAACGGGTCAAATAATGATAGGTAATGAAAGGATTTGAATTGATATGTATTACGACTAACAAATGTTTTGTTATTATGGATGATAGGTAAATCCCATGCTTGATTGCAGCATACTCGAACCGAACACACAATGTCGACTTTTTATACGCTTCCGGTTCAAGTTGTCTATTATGTATGGGTCAAAAATTTCATTTTGTGATATGATGTAAATCTTGTGTCTAGTATGTTAGTAAGTAGTTTAGATTTCTAAACCTTTTGTGTAGTTTGTACGAAATGTTTGTGGTGAACTTTATATGGTCACAACTTTTGTTATTTTGAAAAGTGTCGTAAGACTTAAAAATGATGTTATTAAAAGCAGGGGAAAAGTTCTTAATATAAACGGGTCATGCCAAAATTTTGTAAAATTGTATGAATTTTATGTTATTAGTCAAATGTGAAAAGTTGGGCGTCTCAAGTTGGTATCAGAACCGAGGTTTGAGAGATTCAAGTCTTAGAGCAAAATGCTTGAACTCAAACCGAGAGCTCGTATGAAGGTGTGTTCGTTCCGCAGCGCTATGCAAGTAAGTGAATTATTAATTTGATTATGCTTATAGTTAGAAGTAGAAACTGATTTATAGGTTATGTGCTTTTAAACCGAATTTTATGGCAAACAAAAATGCTAAACAGGTCCGCAATTAAATTACGGACACGTAGGAAAAAGAATCGAGTAAAACGGACTAGTAGAACTAAAGATATGAAGTTTTAAAGATTTAAGGTTGGAAAATTTTGGAGCTGGGTATCTGCAGCAACCCAGAACGAACAATCTGTGAAAAAGTAGGCGTCGCGTCGCGCGACACCTAACCCGGATCTACGTTGCGTTACGCGACAACGGTCGCGGGTCGCGACAGATAGCTCTTAAGCTATCGCGGGCCGCGACGACCCCTAATGCTGGCAAAAAAAAATTATTTTGTTTGTTTTGGATATGGGACTTGTTTTAAACGGTTATTAAAGCCTCGTAATCAACGTTTAAAGGAAATTATGATAATAAGAAAGATGAGGGAAGGTATATATGTATATGAATGGATGAAAAGGTAAATCGTTACGATCAAAGGTCTTGATCTACGCGATACGGTATGATCGTCATGGACGATAATGTATAAAGTATGCATTGTAACTTGAATGAAACATGCTAAAGTGAGTTCAAATATGGTGAAGAGATGTATGAAAAGAAAATCTAATGAATGAGATAAATGTTTTGTGTAGATGGCGGATAATGTAAACGTGAATGACAATATAGCGGCTCAACATGAAGCAATAAACGAAAGAATTGCGGAAGAAGTAGGGAAGGTAATAGAGGCTAGCATTCCTCGGCTAGCTCAAGAAGTTGAAGGTCAAGTGTTGGAAGTAGTCAACAAATTAGTGATGTCCCAAGTTGAAGAGCTAAAGGAAATGATCAATGAATTGCAAACGAAGAAAAGCACTCGAAGGTGCACGTATAAGGAATTTATGGCATGTAACCCCTTGCCATATAAAGGGGAAATCAATCCGATAGCCCGTCAAAGATGGATTTCAAGCACCGAGGCCGTGTTTGTAAGAAGTAGATGTGAAGTGGAGGATCAAGTGATGCTTGCTACGGGCCTCCTACAACTCCAAGCAAAGGATTGGTGGGACGCATATTCGAAGGAATTGGGAGGATGTTCCAGTTAACCTCGGATGAAGCTAAGGCTAGCCCGGATGTGGTTTCAGATATATTCTTGGTTAATTCTATGCCTATGAATGTTTTATTTGATTTCGGGGCTAGTAGATCGTTCATTTCTAATGAATTGCTAGTTCATCCATCGTTTAAGCTTGAAAAGATGTTAGTACCCTTAGAAGTGGAAGTTGTTGATAGTAAAAGCTATTTGTTACATGATATTTGTAGAAACTGTAAGATCTTAATTGAAGATGAGGAATTTAGTATTGATCTTGTCCCGATGTACATGGGGGAATTTAAAGTTGTTGTAGGAATGGATTGGCTAGCCCAAAACCACGCTGAAATTCAATGCGAAAAGAAAGTCATTCATGTAGTAACCTCGGGAGGGAAACGGGTAAGTGTTCAAGGAGATAGGGTCATCAAGTCAAAACTGTGTTCTGTAATCAAAGCCATCAAATATGTGTAGAACGGAGGTAAGGCGTATCTATCTTATGTGATTGACACCAATCGAGGTGTTCCAAAGCTTGAAGATGTGGATGTAGTGAACGAATATCCGGATGTGTTTTCGGAAGATTTACCGGGGCTTCCGCCCGAGCGGGAAGTAGAATTCAAGATAGAGCTCAACCCGGGTGCTAAGCCGGTAGCCAAAGCTCCTTATCGGTTAGCCCCAACCGAAATAAAAGAATTGATGATGCAACTCCAAGACTTGCTCGATAAAGGTTTTATTAAACCAAGTGTTTCACCATGGGGAGCGCCCGTATTATTCGTGAAGAAGAAAGATGGTTCGATGCGAATGTGCATCGACTATCGAGAGTTGAACTAGTTAACGGTGAAGAATCGTTACCTGCTGCCCAGAATTGATGACCTATTTGATCAGCTTCAGGGAGCATGTTGGTTTTCGAAGATCGACCTGAGGTCGGGTTATCACCAACTGCGTGTACGAGAAGAGGATGTGCCAAAGACTGCGTTTCGAACGCGGTATGGACATTACGAGTTTTTAGTAATGTCCTTTCGGTTAACGAACGCACCAGCTGCGTTTATGGATTTAGTGAATCGGGTGTGCCGACCTATGCTTGATAAGTATGTAATCGTTTTCATTGATGATATACTGATATACTCCCGAAGTGAAGCAGAGCATGCTTCCCACTTACGTGATGTATTGGAAACGCTTCGCAAGGAAAAGTTATATGCAAAGTTCTCAAAGTGTGCCTTTTGGCTTAGAGAGGTACAATTTTTGGGTCATGTAATCGACGCGGATGGTGTCCATGTGGACCCGTCCAAAGTAGATGCGGTAATGAATTGGGTACCCCCGAAGAATCCAAGCGAAATAAAAAGTTTTCTAGGCTTGGCTGGGTATTACATAAGATTTATCCAGGATTTCTCCAAGATAGCCTCGCCCATGACGAAATTAACAAAGAAGAGTGAAAAGTTTATATGGGGCGAAGAACAAGAGAAGGCGTTTCAGAATTTGAAGGAAAAGCTCACAAATTCTCCGGTGTTGACATTACCGGATGGAACGGATGATTTGGTAGTGTATACTGATGCCTCCCACCAAGGTTTAGGTTGTGTGTTAATGCAAAGGGGTAAAGTCGTTGCTTATGCTTCAAGACAACTCAAGCAGCATGAAAACAATTACCCAACTCATGATCTAGAATTGGCGGCGGTCGTATTTGCCTTGAAGATATGGAGGCACTACCTATATTGTTGGATCGACGTGTGACCTAACGAGTCAATCAGAAGAGTTTATGATCTATTTCAAAGTCGGAATAAGAGAAATAGACGTGTAACAACTTTATTCTCCTTAATTATATTCTTTTTATTGATTTCAAAGCTTTTACAGATCGTTTGACAAACTGGCAGCACCTCGGCTCTGAATCGGAAACGTTACAAATGAACTAGCAACACACCTATATATAGTTGTGTTAATTTCGCTTGAAAGTGACACTGGTCATTTCAAGCGAAATTACAAAGTCTAATTTCGTGTGAAATGGTCAGTGCCATTTCAAGCGAAATTACACTTGTTAATTTCGTTCGAAATTAACCTTTCACATATAAACCCTAATTTCTAACCTGTTGTTTGCTAGTTAATCCTATCTAGACAAAAGACTCTATAAAGACGAAGTTAACAGACATTTGTGCACCAACAGACTCCCCCTTGGATGTTGACGAAGTCTTCGGCATCGAGTCTTTAGTCTTGATCTCTTTCCAATTTATCTAACACTGTAAGCATTCTTCAATTCTTTTCTTCTTCTATCAACAGCTAGCATGAATCACAGAAACTGAATCTTTAACAACTTTCAAACTCCCCCTTGAATGTAGATTCAGGAACTGTATCTGACTTTTAAGTCTCCAGACTCCCCCTATCAGTTAGCTGGGATCTGCTATGCTGCTTTCATAAAATCAAACTTATTACCTGTACATGCTCTACCCATATCGTAAGTTTTCAATTTATAACAATTTGGAAAACTCATAGGTAGAAATCATACATCATCAACCATAATAGTTACATCAAGTTCAAATGAATGACCTTAATTAACTAAACATAATTTTTTTTAAAATATCTTTTTACACAATTATTTCTCAATCAAACTCTCCCAACCCAATATGGTTCATCATGTTTAGCACTTGGAATTTTGAAAATCAGTTTTCCAACATCAGTTGTCGAAAATCTTTTTGTATTTTTCAAAATTTTATGCTAAAACATACTAAAATATTTTTGGATTTTGAGTTTAAAGAAATGTAGTAAAGAAATATATACAGACAACATTTTTGTGAGTTTGTGTAAGAGGATCATATCAGATTATGAGACACATCACAAGCACCGTTAAGCTTTAAACATTTTACGTTCTAAACAATTCACTTAGATTGACGATATAGTTGTCCTCTTAAGCTCAATCTAAAAACTTTCAAAATGCTTACTGATACTTTAAGGTATATTAATTTTGCACTAAATTCTTATGGACCCCACGATCTAAGCATATCCCCTCATCATGCAATACACTGACTCAAGTAATACCTTTAAACTTTCATCAACTGTGATATGTGCGAAAACAAAGCAGAATGTTTAAACATTAACAATCAGGTCGATACTTCCGTATACGCAGAGAAAGTCCAATGTTTAAACAAAATAAGAAATAAAAAACAAGTTGAAGTTGTTTAGGCCTTAACCACCAGGTCGATACTCCCGTATACGCAGAGGTGATCCAAAGCTTAAACAAAACACCAAAGAAAATAAAGCAGAACGTTTAGGCACTAACATCCAGGTCGATACTCACGTATACGCAGAGGATGTCCAATGCTTAAACAAAATAAAGAAATAAAACAAGTTAAAATCTTTGCAAAATGAAATGCACAATCACAGTGACTTTTCAGTAAGTTATGAAAGTTCACAAACTGGCCGGTTTTTATGCTCTTTTAGCATTCAGCGATTACTGAGTAGGTACACAATCACGAAGGACAAAACTAAGTACTATGCTTTCAACCATGTTTCCCACTAGAACTAGGCTTTTTCATTTAAGTTTGTATCGTTATCGCAAATCTACTAGTCTAGCTGAGCCTATCGTCACATCCTTAGTGAGACCGTTTATCACATTTGACATTTCATATCTTTAGCATGCTGTGATAGTCCACTGATTTACTATCATTTCCTCTTATTCACAACAAAACTCATTTTTGCTTTTACAATGTTTTTGGCATTTTCAAATTTTCAAACTTTTTTAAAATTTTTCTCCCCCTAAAATCAAAATATGTTTCAATTTTGATTTTCTGGGAAAATTTGAAAACAAACTATACAAGGAAAGTGACAAACTGATATCAAATCGCTTCAATTCGCCATTCACTTGGCATAAACAATCAGAACTCCCCCTTACAACAAACTATTTTCCTATTATGATTTCAAAACACTTAAGTTTGTTTTAATCAAAATGGTTTTTCCAGAAAATTAGTTTTGTTGGGGTTTCATCACATTGCTTTTCAACCACTTGAAAAATTTAACATTTTTTAGGATCTATCAACAATACCTCTTGTCGGAAAGATCAATCAAGTACAACATAATGTCCTTGATGAATCTTTTGTAATTCGAAATATCACCGAAGTGAATTTCTCAAGAAAAATGCTGATTCCTGCTCCTCTCTTACCAACCTGGGAGCTCCGGCAAGTCAGGTTTTTATTTGAAGAGATCCACCCAAGCCTGACGGTCCTTGGGTGCTTTTGAGTTTTCGTTTAACAATGGTGAACAATTTGCATCATCCATTGTTAGAACAGAGTTCTCACTTTTTACCTCAACAGATGGCTCATCTGATTTTAATGAATCAGATTCATTGCCCGAACATGGCTCTTCTGACTTTAACGAGTCAGATTCATCGCCAGAACATGGCTTTTTTGCTTCCGAAGAAACAAATTCATCACCATCTTTTATTGGAACCCAAAATTTACAAGATTTAGGTTTACCACATTTATCAACCTGTGACGTGCACAATCTTTCACAGTCATTTTTATACTTAAAAACTTTGATAAAGACTTCATCTGAAAAATTAACTTTCTTTGATTGTTCATCAGTTTGATTAGTTAATTTTTCTTTCTTTATCTTCTCTTTTGTCCTCAGATTTGTATCTGATGAGTTCGTTTTACTTGACTTATCATGTTTTGTTGAGTAAGACCCATCAGAACCTTTATCTAATTTACCAGTTGTACCCGAGGACAAAATCTTTTCGAGATACTCTCTTGCTTTCTTCCTTTTCTTTCTCAGTCTGTCTTTCTGCCCTTTTGATAACTTCACCTTTTGTTTCTTTACTTTCTCTCTTTTGGGCTTTTCCTCGATTTTGACTGAGTTCTTCACCATTTTCTGAGATTCAGCCCTCGATCCTCTTTTTGATCTCATTGGGCAATCTCTGGCAATGTGACCTTTGATTTGACAGTCATAGCATCTTCTTGTCTCAAATCTCTGACTTTGGCAGTTAACAGCAATGTGTCCTTGAAAACCACATGTGTAACACACTCTGTTATCATACCTTTCTCCTCTTTCAAACCACACACTTAGATCATAACATTGATTTGCTTTGTGGTAATCATGTCTTCTCTTGTATCCTTGATTTGTCATTTGAGCACTGTGGTCAAACCTGCACCACTTATTACCAACTTTTTGTGAGTTTTGATTTTCAATTTTTTGCTGATTTTTGTAATGATTAGATGATTGAACTGATGATCTTTTATTTTCTTTTTGAAAATTTTTCAAGTTTTTAACATTTTGTTTTTGTTCTACATTCTTCTTAACAGGTTTTTGCTTTGAGCATTCACCTATTTTAGTAGAGTGTAAAACAGTATCTTAAAATTTTTCTTTTAATTCCAAAAATATTTTTCTTTTCTCATTTTTCTCATTTTCATCATCTGTTTTATCATCACAATCTTCAATTATTACTTTGTCATAATTTGCGACATTGTCACTTATTGGAACTGAATTGATCGGTTTTGGACATAATTGATTTAGCATCGCTGATGTGGTCACAAAACCTTTCAATTTCTTCTCTAAATCATCAATTTTATTTCTAGCACTCTCAACTTCTTTTTCAAGTCGAATGATATTCTCAAGATGAGAATTTATTGAAATTTGCTTTTCAATATTATTTTTTACCAAAAATAGATTTTTCATTTTCTAAACTTTTTATTTGATTTTCAAAATCTTTTTCAATTTTCAATTTTCAATTTTTCATTTTCAAAAACTGTTATTTTATTTTGAAAATCTTTTTCATTTTCTTTTAATTTTTTGTTTTCCAATGTCAAACTCTCCACTTCTTTCAAGAGTTTGACATTGTCCGCTTCAGATTTTTCACATTCAGAGCACACCGCTTCACATTTTGAACTTTCATTTTTCTCTGATTCTTCATTCTTTGGCATTCTCTCTGTCTCTTTCTTGTATGTTCCTGCAAGAAAAATTTTAACAATATCAACAGGATTCAAATCTTCATCTAAAAAACAACCTCTCTTGAAATCATACTTCAAAGCAGATCTTGCACTAAACCGTATTCTGATTCTTTTGATTATTTCAAGAATCAAATTCAAACTTATATTTTCTGAGTTATTTTCTAATTCTTTCATCAACTCTTTCTTTTTCTTCTCAGTTTCACAATTGTGTGTTCTAAGCTCTCTGATGAAATCATTTGGACTAAAATTTGAGAACCTAGAATCCTTTTTCAGTTTATTCAAAAATTCATCCCATTCCAAAGGTAAGGCATCTGCAAATTTTGATATCTTTTCAGCATCTGATATCTTTATCTCATACCTTCTCAGATTCTTAAGTAATTCATCATAACGCTTTTCCAATTCATTAAACTTTTCATATTTCCTACACAAAAAATATTCAGATCTTATAATCCAAGCATCCTTTTTCTCATTTTCTTTCATGTGATCCCAATAATGATCAAACCATTCATTAATTTTTCCAAGTTTAACATTTTCCTTTTCATCAAACATTTTGATCAAACTTTAAAACAATCTGATTTGATGTGAATTGACACTTTCACACGAAATAACAGCTTTTCACCCGAAATAAGCTTCAAACGGAATCAGATTTTCACACAATCTGATACCACTTGTTGGATCGACGTGTGACCCTAACGAGTCAATCAGAAGAGTTTATGATCTATTTCAAAGGCGGAATCAGAGAAATAGACGTGTAACAGCTTGATTCTCCTTAATTATCTTCTTTTTATTGATTTCAAAGCTTTTACAGATCGTTTGACAAACTGGCAGCACCTCGGCCCTGAATCGGAAACGTTACAAATGAACTAGCAACACACCTATATTAGGTTGTGTTAATTTCGCTTGAAAGTGACACTGGTCATTTCAAGCAAAATTACAAAGTCTAATTTCGTGTGAAATGGTCAGTGCCATTTCAAGCGAAATTACACTTGTTAATTTCGATCGAAATTAACCTTTCACATATAAACCCTAATTTCTAACCTGTTGTTTGCTAGTTAATCCTATCTAGACAAAAGACTCTATAAAGATGAAGTTAACAGACATTTGTTCACCAACATATATGGGGTGAAATGTACTATTTACTCGGATCATAAAAGCCTCAAATATTTTTTCGAGCAGAAATATCTTAATATGAGGCAGCGAAGATGGTTGGAACTCATTAAGGATTACGATTGTGACATTCATTACCATCCCGGGAAGGCTAATGTTGTGGCGGACGCTCTAAGTCGAAAGGAGTACCCGCCCCTGATTCGGGTAAAATCTATGAAGATGGTAGTCACTTCTAGACTCCTTGATGAAATTCGAGAAGCTCAAACTAAATCTTTAAATGTCGATGACTCGAAGAAAGAAAGGACGAAAGGATTTATTCATGAACTGGAAGAGAATGCAAATGGTATGAAAACGAGGTATGACCGAATCTGGATACCTCGGGAATGTGATGTGAAAGAATTACTATTGAATGAGGCTCTCAAGTCTCGGTACTCCGTCCATCCGGGAGCTACAAAGATGTATCGAGACTTGAGAATGAATTACTGGTGGCCGGGAATGAAAAGAGACATTGTTAAGTATGTTGCTAAGTGTTTGACATGTTCTCAAGTAAAGGCCGAGCACCAAAAACCGTATGGAAAGCTGCCGCCGTTGGAGATACCGGTGTAGAAGTGGGAACATGTGACAATGGATTTGGTGACTAAACTTCCTAAGACAAGGAAAGGGCACGATGCTATTTGGGTAATCGTTGACTGACTAACCAAAAGTGCACATTTCTTACCCATCCGGGAAACCTATAATTCAGAAAAGATGGCTGAAGTTTATACAAATGAGATTATATCTCGACATGGGGTTCCGGTGTCCATAGTGTCTGACCGGGATACCCTGTTCACATCTCGTTATTGGAGAAAATTTCACGATGAATTGGGGACCCAGTTACATATTAGCACCGCCTACCGTCCACAAACCGATGGTCAGTCAGAACGAACGATCCAAACATTGGTTGATATGCTAAGGGCGTGTGTTATGGATTTCGGAAGAAGCTGGGATGATCATCTACCTTTGGTAGAGTTTTCATATAACAATAGTTATCATAACAGCATAAAAGTGGCCCCTTACGAAATGCTCTATGGAAGGAAATGTAGAACCCCGGTTTGTTGGGGGGAAGTGGGTCAACACGAACTCGCGTCAAAAGATGTAGTAGCCAAGACGAATTAAAAGATTGATATGGTTAGATCAAGGTTAAAAGCAGCACAAGATAGACAAAAGTCGTATGCGGATCGGCGAAGGCGACCAATTGAATTCCAAGTGGGAGATTATATCTTGTTGAAAGTCTCTCCATGGAAGGGGATAATTCGTTTTCGTAAACGCGGAAAATTGGGTCCTCGATACATTGGACCATTCAAAATACTCGCCCGGGTCGGGGCGGTGGCGTACCAGTTAGAATTACCACCCGCATTGGATGGAATTCATAATACTTTTCATGTATCGCAACTGCGGAAGTGCCTAGCGGATGAGACGGCATACGTGCCTATGGATGATATTGTAGTGGATGAGAAGTTGAATTATGTTGAAAGGCCCGTCGCAATAAAAGATTTTAAAGTGAAGCAACTCCGCAACAAATCTGTTCGACAAGTGTTGGTTCAATGGCAACACCGGAAGGGATCGGATCTCACATGGGAAGCGGAGGATGACATGCAAAAGCACTACCCGGAATTATTTGGTACGTATTCAGGTTTCGGGGACGAAACCTTTCTTAAGGAGGGTAGACTTGTAACACCCCAATTTTCGTATGTCGTAGTATAATAAATTAATGGTGATGATTTAATGATAAAGAATGGTAAATTAGATTTTTACCATTTTGAAAGTTTTATGAATAATGGTAAGTTCAAAACCCCTTATGCTAATGAAAGTGGTTAAGTTAGTATGAGAATTAACAATTTTGACACACTTTAAAAAGATAAGGGATCAAAGGTGTAAATGTCTAATGAAGACTTGATAAAAAAAAAAAGGAATCCAGTATTTGGTTCCTGGGTACGATCGTACAAGGGGGAGCCAAGGGGAAACCCTAAGTCTAAAGAATCTCACAAATCTTACAAATTGAAGGGATTGAAAGCTGAATTCTTGATTCAGGAGTTAGGAATTAGGATCTCCTAACTATATTTGATCTCAAGTAAGTCTAAAATTTGATATTTTTATGAAATTCATGAAGTGGGTGATGTATAATTTATGATGTTTTTATGAAATCAAACCTAGATGTTGGATGATATGAACAAATAGGAGTTATATTATGTGTTATTTCGATTGTACTAGTAGTTGGGGTAAAACCCACTTGAGATTATGTAAGGTAGTAAAAATTAGTAAAAATTATGAATGAATTATGTAATGTTGATGTCAAACTCATGTTATAGAAGTGTTTAGATGAGTAACTTGATAGGAATCATATGTAGTATGGTTATGATTGTTGAATTTGAAAGAATTGGTTGATTTATTTGATGAATTTAGGATGAATGTGTTATAATTACTTGTACATTTTGCTTATTAGAATGTACGCACGCCATGTGTTCGATGAAATGTCTAAATTAATGTAATTGTGATTTTATATGAAAATTTGCTAAATTGATGAAATATGATTATGGTGGGAATGCATATGGTTCATAAACGTCATATTGTTTGACAAAGAATATGAGAATAATGAAAATTTCCGAAAGCTAAGTATATGAAGTTGTGATGTATAGGAACGAAGAAAGAAGAAGGCGTAAGTCACTCGAAGTAACAAGCATCTCAAGATCGCGGTAAGTTCATATGAACTTAATTCTTCTTTATAAGTAGATTTACGAATGATAGTTGGTAATAAAAATCTTTATGTAGAATTGTATGATTGTTCATGGTAAAATTGTGATATGTTGTATGTTGGGAAAATGGATAAGAAATACAATTGTAACAGATATATAATGACCACTTCAAGTGGGTCAAGAATGTTTGGAAAGTAAGATGTCGTAATGGATAAGAATTGACTTGTTGATAACGGGTCAACACAATGAAAGTATGATAAATCGTATGGTATGTATCGACCCATTTCGGACGGGTCGGAAAGTTTACATGTTGGATGTATCCAAAAGAAAGGTAGAAAAACTTAGAGAAAACCTATGCTAGAATGCAAAGGATGAATTAGAATAAAGATGTTGACAAATAGACGAATTTTGTTAACGGGTCAAATAATGATAGGTAATGAAAGGATTTGAATTGATATTTATTACGACTAACAATTGTTTTGTTATTATGGATGATAGGTAAATCCCATGCTTGATTGCGGCGCACTCGGACCGAACACACAATGTCGACTTTTTATACGCTTCCGGTTCAAGTTGTCTATTATGTATGGGTCAAAAATTCCATTTTGTGATATGGTGTAAATCTTGTGTCTAGTATGTTACTAAGTAGTTTAGATTTCTAAACCTTTTGTGTAGTTTGTACAAAATGTTTATGGTGAACCTTATACGGTCACAACTTTTGTTATTTTGAAAAGTGTCGTAGGACTTAAAAATGATTTTGTTAAAAGCAGGGGAAAATTTCTTAATATAAACGGGTCATGTCAAAATTTTGTAAAATTGTATGAATTTTATGTTATTAGTCGAATGTGAAAAGTTGGGTGTCTTAAAATGGTGCCATTTGAATGCTGGAATGATAACTGTTATTCTACGAGAATTCGACCAAAGGTAAGTACGTGTCCCAATTACCACCGAAATTTATGACACACGAACGGAGCATGTCTTCAAGGGTACGAATCGTTCTTTCAGTCTGACCGTCGGTTTGGGAATGGAATGCGGTACTTAGATTAAGCACAGTACCAAGAGCAGCTTGAAACGTTTCCCAACAACGTGAGGTAAACCAAACATCGCGGTCAGAAATGATGTCGCGAGGCATCCCATGTCGACAAATGATCTCTTTGGTGTAGATTCGGGCTAATTTTTTGTAACAGCCCAGCGTAACCTCACCATGATATTGTCCGCTTTGGCGGCCAGCACGCCCTCGGCGTCCGCCCCTCATGGTTTTCAAAATGTGTCATGATGGTGAAGGTATCCAGCCCCTTATAAGGAAGCCTTTGTTCCCCTTCACAACCGATGTGGGATGTCACAATCCACCCCCCTAAAGGGGTCCAGCGTCCTCGCAGGACCTGGAACCACCGGTCCGGCACTGGCTCTGATACCATCTGTAACAGCCCAGCGTAACCGCACCATGATATTGTCCACTTTGGCGGCCAGCACGCCCTCGGCGTCCGCCCCTCACGGTTTTCAAAACGCGTCATGATGGTGAAGGTATCCAGCCCCTTATAAGGAAGCCTTAGTTCCCCTTCACAACTGATGTGGGATGTCACAATTATTGTGACATCCCACATCGGTTGTGAAGTTGTGACATCCCACATCGGTTGTGAAGGGGAACAAAGGCTTCCTTATAAGGGGCTGGATACCTTCACCATCATGACGCGTTTTGAAAACCGTGAGGGGCGGACGCCGAGGGCGTGCTGGCCGCCAAAGCGGATAATATCATGGTGCGGTTACGATGGGCTGTTACAGATGGTATCAGAGCCAGTGCCGGACCGGTGGTGCCAGGTCCTGCGAGGATGCTGGACCCCTTATGGGGGTGGATTGTGACATCCCACATCGGTTGTGAAGGGGAACAAAGGCTTCCTTATAAGGGGTTGGATACCTTCACCATTATGACGCGTTTTGAAAACCGTGAGGGGCGGACGCCGAGGGCGTGCTGGCCGCCAAAGCGGACAATCTCATGGTGCGGTTACGCTGGGCTGTTACATTTTTCTACCTTGTAGTCTTCCCGTATTGGCAGAAAGTGAACAGATTTGGTCAAACGGTCGACGACAACCCAAATGCTGTGTCCTGATGGCGTGCGTGGAAGTTTCGTTATGAAGTCCATAGCTATACTCTCCCACTTCCACACAGGGATCTCGGGTTGAATGAGTAAGACAGAGGGTCTTTGGTGCTCAGCCTTGACCTTCGAGCAGGTTAGGCATTTCGAAAAATAGAGGGCGATATCCCTCTTCATGCCCGGCCACAAGTACTTGTAGCGCAGGTCCTGGTACATCTTATCGGCACCGGGATGAATAGAATATCAGGATTTGTGGGCTTCTTCCATCAAAATCTGTCGTATATTTGTCCGTTTAGGGATCCAAATTCGGTCCAGATAATGGAATATCCCATTCGACTTATTCACTAGCTGGGCTCCATCGTTGAGAATCCTTTCCTTCTTCAAAGTGCGCTCATTAAAGCAGGCATGTTGGGCTTCGCGGATGAGGTTTCAAGATCATATTGGGCTTGAATATTACGGGCGCTGTGCAAATAACTCCATCTACTGAGAGCAACGGCAACGATATTTGCTTTGCAAGGATGATAACGAATCTCACAGTCATAATCGTTGAGAAGTTCTACCCACAGGCGTTGACGCATATTTAGTTCTTTCTGATCAAAGATATGTTGTAGGCTCCTATGATCGGTGAAGATCGTACACTTGGTACCATAAAGGTAGTGTCGCCAAATCTTTAACGCAAAAACAACTGCGCCTAGCTCGAGATCGTGGGTTGTATAATTCTTCTCATGAATTTTGAGCTGTCGAGATGCGTAAGCAATAACCTTGTCTCGTTGCATGAGAACACAACCAAGGCCAAGGTTCAAGGCATCACAATAGACAGTAAAGTCATCGTTTCCGTCGGGCAAAGTGAGTACAGGAGCATTGCAAAGCATGTACTTGAGGGTTTGAAAGGCAGTCTCTTGTCCAGTTCCCCAAACAAAAGGCTTGTCTTTGTTCGTGAGAGAGGTGAGCGGGACAACGATTTTAGAGAACCCTTCGATAAATCGGCGATAATAGCCCCTCAGTCCGAGAAAAGAACGGACTTCAGACGGGTTCTTAGGTGTGACCCAACTCTTACAGCTTCGATCTTCGCGGGGTCGACGTAAATACTTGACTATTAACAATGTGACCGAGGAATTGAACCTCCTCCAGCCAGAATTCACACTTGGAGAACTTGGCTTAGAGTCGATTCCCCGAAGTAGCTCGAGAACCAAAGGTAGATGTTGCGCATGTTCGGCCTTCGACTTGGAATAGATCAGGATATCATCGATGAACACAATGACGAAGCGGTCGAGAAAAGGTTTACACACGCGATTCATCAGATCCATAAAAACCGCGGGTGCATTGGTTAAACCAAAAGGCATAACAACGAACTCGTAGTGGCCGTATCGAGTGCGAAAAGCGGTTTTGGGAATATCCTCCTCTTGTATGCGTAACTGGTGGTAGCCTGAGTGTAGATCTATCCTGGAGAAACATATAGCACCCTGTAACTGGTCAAACAAATCATCGATGCGTGGCAGGGGGTAACGGTTTTTGATTGTCAGCTTATTCAATTCCTGATAGTCGATGCACATCCGGAACGACCCATCCTTCTTTTTAACGAAAAGGACTGGTGCGCCCCAAGGAGAGGTGCTAGGGCGAATAAAGCCTTTGTCAAGCAATTCCTGGAGCTGACTCGAGAGTTCGCGCATTTCGGACAGAGCGAGTCGATAAGGAGCTCTTGCAACAGGGTTTGCTCCAGGAATGAGGTCGATGCGAAAGTCGATATCATGACTTGGCGGCAGACCTGGAAGATATTCAAGAAAAACGTTAGGGAATTCACAAACAACAGGAACGTCTTTCACTTCAGTCTTTCTTTTCTTTTCCTTCTCCGCTACTACAATGTTAGCCAAGAAAGCTCTGTATTCCTTGCGGAGATACTTACTTGCTTGGATACATGACATGAGCTTGAGGTCCTTCGAGAGAGTTTCACCATAAACACATAATTGATCACCATTAGCGAGCGAGAATCGAATCATCTTATCGAAGCAAACAACTTCGGCATGGTTTTCGTGAAGAAAGTCCATGCCTATTATGACATCAAAACTACCGATATAACAACCCTAAATTAAACCGACACCCTAATATATTTTAAATATCCCAATATGTCCTAAAATACACCCCATACGTGAAAACGGTCCCCAAATACCTTAAATATTATTAAAATTAATTAGAAATGAAGTTTTTGGGTTTGAGGCGGGCCACGTAGCCCTTGGGCTCACCCTTACGCGGGCCGCGACAAGGTAAAACCTGGCGAAACCCTGGGCCGCCACGTGGCCCAACACCTGTTGAACCTACTAGCTGACCCGGATCAGCTACGCTGTTGACCAGCATTGACGCGGGCCGCGTAGCCTCTAGGCTATACCTTACGTGGGCCGCGAGGAAGTCAGGTTTCAGCCCTATAAATTGCATGCAGTGGCCTTCAGTCGAATTCGTTCAGATTTCTTTTCTCAATCTTAAAACTAAAGTGTAGGCATTATACACGGGTATAATACCCCCTAAATAACAAAGTTCTGCTCCTTGTAAGTATCACAACCCCTAGATACGTATTAGATACTCTGCTCGATTGATCTAGGGTTCCGTAACGGCTGTCGTGGTTCTGCCCGACGTAGTCGTTGGAATGCCGTCTCGGGGAGGGTATTACTAATGTCA
>JARYGA010038684.1:0-24411 GCA_030545235.1 Helianthus tuberosus
TTTTGAGATAAAACCATTAAGGTTTGACCCGTTTCGGCTAATTTATGTAAACTTGTTACATAAACCGAACCGTACGCGTAATAAGCGTGACGGGTATTCATGAGAGCCATATACAGGTTTCCTAAGTTAATTATATCTCAAATTTGTTGTGACCTCAGTAAGATGTCTTTCATTATGCCCGAAACGTATATAAACACAAACTAGGCCCCGTAGGGGTAGCTTGGTCATTTAAAAGTTTATAAAAGAGTTTAAGTAACTACCTGAGTTACAGGTCTGATGTAATCAGCAAATATACTCAATTTGCTAAGTTATATCAGTAGGTTAAAGCATATGTGTGAAACTTATCATTCCTAACCAAACTATGCCCCGTAGGGGTATTTTGGTAATTTCACACAACCCGAAAAGCTCAAAACTGGGGTCTGAGTTTATCAACATTTGCTTACTGTTAAAATATTATAAATTGCCTCTTATATCAGTAGGTATCAACCCGGGTATGTTCAATATGATTTTAAAACATACTATGCGTTAAAAACGCTAAATAAGGCGATTAAAGGCCATTTCCGGGTTCGATACTTAAATCTGATATTTTTATATTTCCAGAAGGCTAAAAATAATTTATTTATCATATGCGATTAGTAGCAAAAGGTTTGGAGTCGTTTTGATATGTAAAACTCATTTTATGGCCCGTAAGGGCAAAACCGACAACTACCGGATTAAGCCTACGACTATGAGTTATGCTCAGCCTAAAATTAATTAAAAATATTTTAAATTCCCAAAATAATATATTACATCAGTGAGTAAAAGATTTGATACCAAAAAGTATGTTTAACTAGGCTATACGTTAATTACGCCATTTTATTAACATAAAGCATCGTAATTACGCTAATGAGCATAACTCTTATTCTACACTTCAAACTGATGTCAAACTTTTCATACAAGTCTATATATCAGTAATTAAGGTTTCTACACTTTTACTTTTCCAAAAATCACGTTTTAAGGTAATAAGGGCATAATGGTCAACATATGAGCAATTAACGGAAACGCGTAAACGAATGGGTCAATCAATGAACCAACCACAGAAGGTTGTGCTAACATGTAGCCTGGTCCTAAAGAAGCTCTAAGACATTTTCAAATCATACTAAAGCGGGTCAGAACTGAAAGTCAAAGTGAAAGTCAAACTATGCGACTTTCGGTTCCGAACCGGGTCTAAACAGGAAATTGTCGGGTTGAACATGTTTAGACATGTTCTTACACTTATTACTAAGTTATAACAATGATCCAACAGGTTGTATATGATCTATAATGTTAATTATGCAAAAATAGCATTTTAAGGATCCTGTTGACTTTTTATTAGTATGTTTGACCCGACGTTTGACCTGGTTAGAGTTGGAATCAGGGGAAACCATTTTGAGGTTTTATTACCCACATAAATACCAACTTATACCTACTTTTACTTCGACTAATCGCTGGACCATTAGCGATTAATCGCTAAGTCAAACCTATCTTATGACGGTTTGACTTTTAAGCTAAAACTAAGCTAGAACTCAATCGAGGAAGGTCAAGGGCACTTACAAGGGTCCTATGCACGAGTAGGGATGTCTTGGATCTGCTCCTAAGCTCCAGAATGATCAGATGTTGAAGTTGTGAAGGTATGAACAATTGTTGCACATAAGGGCCTTATATAGCACCTTAATCACCACAAGTCTTTGACACTTGGGGTCTACAACTCACCACAAATCATCAACAAGTGTCCTAAGGTGCTAGGGGGTGCTTAGGGGTCGTCCACAAGTGAGAAATACCGGTGGGATAGGTCATAATCACGTAAAACAGGCTACATCCCGTTTTTTCTGCACCTGGCGGCCGGACGCGGCCCGCCTCCCATATAGCAAACCCGTACGCGGGCCGCCTGGGAAATAAAATCAGATTTTTATTTTTCTTTTGTTTTGCAATTTGACCTTTGGCTTCACGAAGGGGCAATCAAGGTTATTTCTTGCATTTTGACCCCCTTATAATTACCCACAAGGGCTTTAGGACTTATACCCACTTTGCCAAGTCCCTGAACACTTCCGGTTAACCCGAAAAATCTTAACTTTCAACGTTTACGCTTTAACCCCTTGAATACGAATTTGATCACAACTTGCTCATACGATTACGAAACTTTACGAAATTTATATCGTCCATTCTAGTGAGCATAATTAACAGTTACAAAGCTTTGGGTTTGTCAAATGGTCACTCAGAGGTATATATTAAACATGTTGACACATTTAGCCCCTGTAGTTTGTAATCTCTCACTTTTTGCTTCGTATGATCCATGATTTATTCGTTTGATGTTATAAACATCATGTAGGGTTATTATGAAGTATATTTATTCACTGTTGACATTCAGAACCCGTAAAATCACATACTTTCCATGTTTGTCAACTTTAGTCCTTTTATAACATTCTTTCACACGTTCAAACTTTATGACACGTGTCAACACATTATAGGACGTGAATTTTCGAGGTGTTACACACATCATTAGTGAGACTGTTTAATCCTTTTTAAGACTTTACAAATCTTTAGCATACCATAACAGTCTAGCTGATGTACTATCATTTTCCCTTTATACACAAGCTCTTTTTCATTTTTTATTGTTTTTGGATTTTGAAATTTTATCATGTTTTTGGCTTTTTGAATTTTTTTAATGTTTTTGGATTTTTTAAAAGTATATACAAATATACCTATCTCCCCCTAAAGACTAAAACAGGAAAAAATTCGACAAACCATTGCAGATTGTTTATCAACATCATCTACAGTGGTATCCTCATCAACGCCAATGATTCCATCCGACACCGATAAGAGCATCATACCATTTAGTTTTAAAAGATATTTAAAACGTGTTCTATCAAATGCTTTGGTATGAAGATCAGCTTTTTGCTCGTCAGTGTGGATTTTCTCAATTCGTATCAACTTTTTCTCGAAACAATCGCGAATAAAGTGATGACGAATTTCTATATGTTTGGTTTTAGCGTGATGTACCGGATTTTTTGTTATATTTATTGCGGCCTCATTATCAACAAAAAGAGGAGTGTTAAGAAACTGCAAACCGTAGTCGCGCATCTGTTGCTGTATCCACAGGATCTGAGAGCAGCAACTGCTGGCAGATATGTACTCTGCTTCACATGTGGATAGTGCCACAGACGTTTGTTTCTTACATTGCCAGGTAACCAAGCGAGGTCCAAAGAACTGGCATCCTGCAGTTGTTGACTTAGCATTGACTTTGCAGCATCCGAAATCCGAGTCGGAATACCCTTCGAGCGTAAAGTCGCCTCTTCTAGGATACCACAACCCCAACGATGGAGTTCCCTTCAGGTAGCGTAATATCCTTTTCACAATGATCAAGTGCGAAGCTCTCGGGTTAGATTGAAATCTTGCTGCGAGGCACGTCGGATACATAATGTCGGGTCTTGAAGCAGTTAGATACATCAATGAACCGATCATGGAACGATAAAGTGTTTCATCTGCCCTATCTCCGGTGTGATCTGGGTGAATCCCATGATTTGTTGCTAATGGGGTTGCCGCAGGAGTAGAACCTGACATTCCAAATTTCTCTAGAATATCATGAACATACTTCGTCTGGTGTATGAAAATTCCCTCAGGAAGTTGATCAACTTGGAGTCCCAAAAAGAATTTCATTTCCCCCATTGATGACATTTCGAACTTTTGCTTCATCACTTGTTCAAAATGTTTGCACAAGTTCTCGTTTGTTGACCAAAAAATTATGTCATCCACATAAATTTGTACTATCAGCAGGTGACCGTCGACTATTTTTGTGAAGAGGGTGGCGTCTATTGTTCCTCGGATGAAGTGATTGGCTAGCAGATGCTGAGATAATGTCTCATACCAGGCTCTCGGGGCCTGGTGTAAGCCATATAACGCTTTATCCAAGAGATACACTTTGTCTTTATGGTATGGGTCGACGAAGCCCGGTGGCTGTCCCACATACACTTCCTCCTTCACTTTACCGTAGAGAAAGGCCGACTTCACATCAAGCTGGTATACTTTAAAATTTTTCCACGATGCAAACGCTAGGAAAATTCTGATTGCTTCTAGTCGTGCCACAGGAGCGTACACTTCAGTAAAATCAATTCCCTCCTGTTGACTGAAGCCCTGAACAACGAGTCGAGCTTTGTTTCTCACAACTACTCCTCTGTCGTCTCTCTTACACTTGAACACCCATTTGGTGTTGATTTTCCTGTGACCTTCAGGTAGATCCACCAGTTTCCAGACACCCAATTTTTCAAACTGGTTTAGCTCTTCTTGCATTGCGTTGACCCAAGAATCTTCAGTAAGCGCCTCTTTGTAAGTTCGAGGTTCGATATGCGAGATAAAACAGTATAATGAAAATTTAGTTTCTAAAGGTGCTACTAAGGAATAAAAACTTGTAAGTCCTTGGTCAATTTGATGTCTGGTGTGAACTCCTGATTGAAGCTCTCCGATGATCAGCTCCTCTGGATGATATGAAAGAGTTATGGGCATTACTTCACTCGGAACATCTACATTGCCTTCCAGATTAGTGATATTTTGATTTGCACCTTCTTCACTGATAGGATCTGCTTGATCTAAAATCTGGATTTGCTCCCCTCAGATTCTGAATCACCATGATCAAATGTTGGACCGATATCAGATGTTGTTTCATCATTTGTTGCCGTCTGATTATCGTGAGAATGTGGATTATCATCTTGTTCACCAGCATTACTAGGACCTGCTTCATCGTCATTTGAAGTTTGCTGAGATTTCCTAGAATACTTTGCTGGAAATCTTTCTTCTGATGACTCATAGTCTCTAAGAATATCCAACTCATCAAAGAAGTCTTCTTCATCTTCAGGTTCTTCCATCACATCAAACGAATCCCATAAAGTCTCGTAGTGATAACGCCATGAATCTCCTGGGTTCTGAGGCGGCATCGTATGACCTTGACATTCAACATTTGCAGCTTCAATAATCCGCTTTTCTCTTAGCATGAAGACACGACGCAAAGGACTTGCATATCCAACAAATATACCCTCAATGCACTTCGGACCAAACTTTCCAAAAGGTTCTATCACCGTACAGGGTGACCCGAACGGTTCAAGATACTTCAAATTAGGCTTGCGGTTATTGATCAATTCAAAGAAAGATACCCAAGAAAATCTGGAATAATCATCAGTGACGACCAAACAATAGTAATCTCCTGTAATGCTTTTGACATTCACAGGACCAAATAAATCCATGTGAAGTCTTTCCAGAGGTCGTGAAACTGAATTGACTTGCTTTTTGGGGTGCGACTTTTTCTTCTGTTTGCCTTTAATACAACTTATACACTCCCCTTCCAGATGAAAACCTTTGATGTGAACTCCTGTAACCAGATCATTGTGGACTAAATGATTCATTTTTCTAAGATGTATATGCCCGATCTTTCGGTGCCACAATCTTGACTCCTTCTCAGTTACTCTTGACACAAAACAATGAGCCTGACCCGTGGTTGTCGTTGCTATGCTCATATCCAATACATACAGGTCATTGACTCTTGGTGCCCTCATGATGACCCACTCTTCGGGAACAACAAATCCCGGTTTTAGAATCAAACACTCTTTGTCAGTGAAGTGAGTTGTATACTTTCTGTCACAGATCTGAGAATTGCTTAGTAGGTTATTCTCCAGCTCAGCAATGTAATTGACTCTTTCAAACGTCACAATCCCATTGGATAACATTCCTTCACCAACAATCCGGCCACCTTGATTACCTGCGAAGCCTACATATCCTCCATTTATATTCCTTACATCGTACAACAATGCAGTCTTCCCTGTCATATGTCTGGAAGCTCCACTATCCATGATCCATCTTGAAACAAGTTGTGGAAGATCCTGCACATAAACCAACATGATTAAAACATTTCAATAAGGATGCCGATTCATGCTTCGCAATCAAGGAAGCTCCGGCAAATCATACACAATCAAACAGATTTTGCTACCCAAGCCTCTTTGGACTTAGGTAACTCAAGTTTGATGTGAGATTTTGTTGTGTAGAGTGGCGGAAAGTTTTTATCATTTAATTTCAAGCTTTCTTTAGACTCAACCTCAACCTCTTTAAGTGTGAACAACTCATCCTTTTTAGGTTGACCAGATGGTTGGTCTTTCTTTGCCACCCATTTCTTTTCAGAAATTGATTTTTCTTTTTCAAGCTTTTCATAAAGATCCAAAGGAACACTCATCTTTACCGATGTGGTAGAAGATGATTGTTTTTCCATCTCAGAAACCTTTGGTTTTGAACCACTTGCTCTCATCTCAGCAACTTTCGGCTTCCATGTTTGTTGAGTTGTTGCGACCCGTTTGTAAAATTTGTCATTTTTAGTTATCGCCTTCTTTACAGGTTCAGTTTTGATTTTGGTGTTGTCATTTTTCAAACTCTTTTTCTCAATAATCAATGGAGCTTTTCCTTTCACATCATTTTTCTTCTTTTGACTCTCAAGTACTTTAGTCTTAGGCTTTAAGTTGGTACACTTTCGTGCAATATGTCCAACTTGATTGCATCTGAAGCATGTTTGGGTGTCAGCTACCCGAATTGTGCCTTCAGACTGAGGTTGTGAGGCCTTTTCCTCAAAGAACTCTTTGTTTGATTTTGAAAAGATTTTAGGTTCTTCATTAGAAAATGAACTCGAACTGTTCACAAACACTTTCTTTTCAACAGACTTCTTATTTTGAACATTTTTCTTCTGATAAGACTTACCCCCTTGATATCCACCCGACCAGTTGTTTCGTTTGTTATTAGAAAAACGTGGTGGAATAGCAGTTTTTGTAGTAAGCTTTATCTTTCTCAAAGTTCATTTGTCTTTTTGTTTGGTTCAGATTGTTCACTTCTGATAACTTAACTTCGACCAATTTGTAAACATTTTTCAATTTGTTCACATTTACATTCTCGATTGGAAACTCATTATCCGAAAACAACTTATCTGAACCCAACATCTTGTACATGACAAGATTTGGTTCTTCATTTAAGTTGTTCTTGGACTTTTGTTTCGGAATGTATTTATCCAAGAAACATCCATCATCTTCATTTAAATCAGACTCTAAAACACTTTATGCCATGCTTTTGACAATATCAGTCTGAACACTATCATCAGATGATGATGATGAGAATGTAACATCAATTTATTCTGGAAGTTTTATTTCTTTTAACTCTTCCTCATCATTAACCAGCCCGGACTTTTTCTTTGAGAAATTGTTTAAAACAGGTGGTGGAACTTGATGATATCCCACCCCAGTTCCGTCCGAAAATACATCTTTGCCAGCTTTGTTTTTCCTGATGGGTTTGGGAACAATGTGTTGCAAAACAAAGCTTGCGGAGTTGTAGCTAGTTAATTTTAATTGGATGCGTTCGTTTTCAATTTTTGCTTCTTGAAATTGAAGCTTCAGATTAGCAATTTCATCCAATTGTTTATTTATTAACTCCTCTTTCACCCTTAACATACCCGACAGTTGAACATTCTCTTTTGTTTTTTTGCCATTTCGATCATCCGAACCTTTAACCGTTCGCTTAAGCTTCTCAAAGTTTTCAATGATGTGACGATTTTTAAGAATGAGTTTTTCATTTTCTTTCTTAGTTCTTTCTATGTCACTTTTATCACTTTCAATTTTTTCAGTTAACTCTTTTGCACGATCGTTTGAAGCTTTAAGTAATTTATCCCGATTTAAGATCTGGTTTTCTACCTCTCTGACTCTTTTTGTCAGATCGTCAACCTTTTTGTTATTTAGGTAAGTGATAGTACTACAATCTTTGCAGTTTTTCCTGCAATTCTTGCAGTCACTTTCGCTTTTATCTTTCTTACCTGACACTTCATTTGTGTTAATCTGACTGACCTGGCCGTTTGACTTAGTTCCAGAACTAGAATCTACCTCCAGTTCTTTTGCAGCTAGAACTTTGTCTGCCATCTTCATCAGGTTTTCGGCTGTGACCTCATGTGATGTATCTATCAATCCATCATCAATCTTCTTTTCTGCCGACTTCACCTTCTCTTCTTTCTCTTCCACTTTCTTTTCACCTTCACCCCACCATTCTCTTTGTCTAGCTTCCTCTTCTTCAGCATATTGCTGAATGATTGCATCAACACTGAGTGAATTGGGATCGATTGCGATATTACCTTGAGGATCAAGGTAGCACTCTCTGTCTGGATCCCATCTTTTAGCCCCTTTTGCTTCTTTGTAAATGGTATAGATTCTGCTTACTTTTGTTTGGGCTTTCATTCTTCTATTCACAAACTTTTCTTCTTTTGTTCTTGTGTCTTTAAACAGAACAATCTTTCCTGCTGCGAACGCGTAACCAACTGCGTCTTCCTCAGGCAATAGCTCACTCCAGTCATATCCTTCATCGTCATGTATGACCGCTAGAGCTCTTGACTTTTCCTTATCTTTTTCTTCAATCTGCTTCAGCCTAGGAGGTTCCGATTTATTCTGATGGTAAATGGCTTTCTTATAGTAATCTTCTCGGAACGGATTAGCAAAATCGTCAGCATACTCGTTTCTGCACTCACGTTTAAAGTGACCTTTTTGTTTGCATTTGAAGCATGTCACTTTAGACTTATCGAAACCCAATTTGGTAGATGGACCACCAATTGTTTTCCTGCCGGTGATTTCCATGAAACGCTGTGCTCGACGAACAGCACTGGCCATAGCCCGACGAATATCGATCAGCTCCATTTCTTCAGGATCTATCTGATCATAATCTTCCTTCGTTAGGTTGGTGTTACCTATCTTCCCAGCTACTAACCCTTTATATGACTCCAATACAGATGCTAAGAAAACCATTTGTTGTTTCGCTGACTCCTCACTGAAATTTTAACCATTTTTCAAATCAACTGCAATGTTACATTGAAAGACATTTTTTGGTGCTGATTGCTGTTGGTTTGATGTGCTTGAAGATGGTCCTTGACTTGTAGTATTAGAAGACATTCCTCCATGAAAACCACTGTGTGAGGTTTCTTGATTCTTTGGTTGTGAACTTTCTGCAGTGAAGGCTGTTTTCGGAGATCCTGTCTTTTGAATCAAGCTCTTTGGATAATAAAGTTCCACATTTTGTTGATATAACGAGTGATTGACTTTATGTGTTTTCTTTATTTCGAGCTCATGACTCTCAAGTTTCTCTATCAGCAAATCAACTGTTAGAACATTTGGCTGGATTGTATTCTTGATCATCAATGCGAAGTATTGCCAATCCATTTCGTCTGGCAGAGAGTCAAATAACTTGTCAACTAGTTCTTCTTGAGAGTATAGGACCCCATGTCTCGCCAACTCCAGCTTTAGATGTACGAAACGTTCAATCATTTTTGGAACAGACTCATTCTTAAGACATCCGAACAGATCAAATTCCTTCTTTAGTAATTTCTTTTTGTTTTTGATGATTTCTGCAGTACCTACACATTTCTTTTGTAATTTTTCCCAAAGATCCTTTGCGTTTGAATACTCAATCAGTGAGATTATATCTTCTCTCACTGACTGGTTAATCAAAGCTATACATTTCTGTTCAGCCACAAAGTATTCGATCTCTTCATTTTCTGACATGTTTTCAAAGTCTTCTCTTCCATTGTTAAAACCGTTTTTTAAGCTTTTCCAACTGGGGTACGCGAAAGCTTTCAACCATTCCTCGAATCTTTTTGCCCATCGATTATATTCTTCGATTGCTAACAGCTTTGGTGGCTTATTATAGGTTCCATAAGCGCTTTCCACACTAAGTGCATCAGACAACGTCTTTCTCGTGCTTGGAGCATTTTCGTTTGATCGGTTTGTTGAATCATCTCCACTGTTTCCAGCAAAAGCATACATTTCACTGAACGGGTTCATGAATTCTTCCATTGTTAAGTACCTGAGATGTTTATCAAACACTTAGAAGATTTTTGAATTTCAAAGATGTAATCACAAAGACACTTGGATCGAATGGCTCGTTCGATCGATCAGCACACCCACAATCGGTTGGCTCGTTCGATCGATCAGCTAGTTTGATCGAATGACAAACAGAAGTATGTAACCAGCACTCAATTACTGTCCGATCGATTGGCGTATTCGATTGGCTAGCAATATGATGTCACAACAATATCAAATATCAACAATGCTGTCCGATCGATTTGCTCGTTCGATCGGCTAACACTGATGATGTCAGCAACACTTTCTAACTGAAAATATCTGAACGGTTATGCAAACAGAATGATGACGTCAGCAAGTATATGAAGCGGCTAGGTCGTTCGACCGGCTGACATCAGCAAACATGAACAGTTTTCCATAGATTTTGATCAATCTGAACAAGTTTTAGATTGAATCTGATTATGCAAACTTGTAGGATTGTAATTTTGATGTTTGCGAATCGATCTGTAACAAATTTATCAATTTTTAACCGTAAAATCACTCTGAATTTTAAGTTTTTCTGATTTTATGGTGACAAAGTGAAAAATAAGGCTAGATCTGAGAAGAGAGTAGAAGAATCGGTGAAATTTCCAGTGAAATTTGAGTTGAATCGGTAGAAATAACAAATTTCCGACGAAATTTGTCTCTGAAACAGCAAACACGGCTTGAATTCCGGTGAATTCGTCTCTAAATCAACAAGAACGGTTCGAATTCCGGTGAATTCGTCTCTAAATCAACAAGAACGGTTCGAATTCCGGTGAATTCGTCTTTGCAGATCTCGATTCAGCTTCCTAAAGCTCTGATACCACTTGTTGGTCCCTCGGATGGGATCTTCTTGTTCGGAAATGTAGTTGAATCGTAAGTGATCAATGCGTGGAATTCATGTAATCAAATAACAGATATACGAAGAAAAAATTCTACTCTGAATCACCGTCTGATATTCTATTGATATGATATGAAAATGTACAAGAACCAGAGAGAACTCAGACTGACATAAGGTTGCTAGAAAGTGAAAGTGTCAAAGGTATTAAATAAGCTGATCGAACAGCTATTTATAGGCAAGGTCAGGATATGAGAGTGCTGGCCGATCGGCTGGGCTGGCCGATCGGCTGGGCTAGCCGATCGGCTGACAATGCTAACCGATCGAACAGCCTACTCGATCGGTTGGGCTGTCCGATCGGCTGGGCTAGCCGATCGGGTGGCAGCTTTAGCACTTAACAAAAACGTCGCCGTATCCTGACTTGCTTTACATACAAAACATATACAACTATACAAAATATGACTACATGTTGACGGAAGCTACAGACGTTATTGCACTAACACTTGTTATTTTCGTGTTTTCCATGTTTTCATATCATATGCTTGTTATGATCAATAGTACACTTATAGTACATGATTTCATTATGTTTTTGCTATGTATGTCCATTTAGTGCATACTTAGTACATCGTTTTACATTACATGTTATGCTATGTATGTCCATTTAGTGCATGCTAAGTACATCGTTTTACATTACATTGTATGCTATGTATGTCCATTTAGCGCATACTTAGTACATCGTTTTACATTACATTTTATGCTATGTATGTCCATTTAGTGCATGCTTAGTACATTGTTTTACATTACATTTTATGCTATGTATGTCCATTTAGCGCATACTTAGTACAATGTTTTACATCACATGCAATGTATGTTCATTGTTGCATACTTAGTACATTTGTTTCACATCACATGCTATGTATGTCCATTTGTTGCATACTTAGTACATTTGTTTCACATCACATGCTATGTATGTCCATTTGTTGCATACTTAGTACACTTTGTTTTACATCACATGCTTACATTTTGGTATGACATTTGGTTTGTTTAAATAGGACAAAAATACATTCATTAACATTGATCACGCCATTCGTTAGTAGGTAGTGGTACCATAGGAATTGACAACTCCCGTTCCTGACATCCTAGGTATGTTTGGATGGAAGGAATGACCGAGTTCGATACACATAACTCAGATAAATCTTTAATTTGTTTAAGGGTTTATCGCCACAGTCTCAAGGCTTGAATGTATGCATTTTCACAATACCGCATAGATGTTTGTATCAGTATAGCATGCATTTCACAAAACATAACTTTGATTTAAACTACGTTTTACTTCAATACCTTGTTTTGTGCATTTTTACCTATGGTTTAGTTGATATATTTCACATGCCATACATGATATTTTGGATACACATTACATGATTTACATTTGACACATGAACATTTTGACATTGATTATACATTACATGGTTTACATTTTGACATAAACATTTTGATAATTGGTTTAAGCATAAACATTTTACAATTGGTGGTTTGTTTGAGTAAGTGATTTAAGTAACGAGGCGTGGGTAATATGATACAAGCATGGTGGATACGCTGTTGATACTTCCTATATATAAGTGCTTGTATGATATTACATATCGTAGCGTTATTTAAATTATTTCAATTTAGACATATAACATTTTACATAAATAACATATTTTTCACAAGACATTGTTTTACAAACAGTTTATTTTATACAACTCATTTTACTTGGTTATTTAATTAACCATACACCTTTCTTTTTAATTTGATTTCATATCAAATTTTCATATGATTTATAAAAGAAAACACTTAACAAGGTTCATGACTAATTTTTATTAAACATTTCTTTAAACTCAAGTCATGAATCCTATTTTCACAAACCTATGTATCTCACAGGCTTTTTTTATGCTGACGTACCTATTTTCATATGTGTTTCAGGAGCTAATGCATAGGTTTGATCAGGATACACTAGGGTGGACTCGGGCCTTAGTGACATAAAAGAAGCAAGATTAGTTTAAATAATGTTATGAACTCTTGTTTCCTTTGTTTAAAGACAATGTAATCCCTCTTTGTTAATAAATAAAACTGAACTTTAATTACCCTGGTTATGAAACAATAATTCTATTACAACACTCCCTGACGTTTCCGCCGCGGTTGCATGTTATACGCGGTCGGGGTGTGACAGAAGAGTTGGTATCAGAGCCAATGATTATAGGGAATTTGGTTATTAGTAATGCTTTGACCTAGACTATAACTTTTCTAGGACCCCAACACAAGCTATCTTGTGTTTAGATCTTAAAACATGCACTTCACCTATCCTTAGGTGATTACCAAAACAAGAACCCAATTTTCTAAAACGCTTTTTGAAAATTTAATCATCTGTTTTTAAATGATTTATTATAAGGTTTTGAACTCTTCAATTTTTCAAAATGATTTTGAAAATTTATCATCCGTTTTTGAATGATTCTTTTGGCCTTGTGCCTTCAAAGTTTTCAAAATCTCGTCAAAGTTTTGGGTTCTAAATAGTGTGAACACGTGCAAACTGGAAGAGTGAATGCCTGTACCCTAGGTTTTCTGTCTAAGGCTAGAGTGTTTGTACAAATCCACATAATCGGACCAGTCACTCTTACCTGGGAACTCTTGGGGTGAGTGTTTACTTATAGGCGAGCATGTCTTCGCGATACATTATTTTTGACCCATTTACTTTGATCAGTTACTGTGTGTCGTTTATTTGCTTTGTGGTCACGAACGAATGACCACCTTCTTTGCCTTTGTTGATTTTGTTTCATCTCATTCTTTTCATCTAATCATCTCACTTGTTTCCTCTCATGTTTCCTCTTTTAGAATGCCCCCTCGACGCAAAAATCCGCTATCTAATGCCGAAATGGCAGATATCATGGCGCAGCATATGGCTGCTGTACTCCCAGACATTATTGCTCAAGTGAACCAAGCCAACAATAACCAGAATGCTCCATGCAATTTCAAGAGTTTCAATTCGGCTAAACCACTCAAGTTTAGTGGTTCTGAAGGAGCAACTGGGCTCCTCCAGTGGTTCGAGAGCATTGAGAGTACGTTTCGTCACGTTCAGTGTCCTGAATATCAAAAATTCGAGTTTGCTTCAAGTGTGTTTCAAAAGAGGGCTCTTACATGGTGGAACGGGGTTATGAGAGACCGTGGTGCTGAGGTTGCATTAGCACAGACATGGGCTGAACTTAGGACCCTTATGATGAGGGAATTCTATCCTCGTCATGAGCTGAGGGCTTTAGAAAGGGAGTTTGATGACTTGAAGCAGGATAGTGGTGAGCACCGTGCTTACACTGATAGGTATGAAGAGTTGAGTTTACTTTGCCCTACAATGGTTACCCCACTCGAGAAGGCTATCGAGAGGTATATTGATGGCTTACCTGACTCTATGCAAGACATCGTCACTGGTAGTAACCCTACCACAGTTCGTCAGGCAATTAAGTTAGCTGCGACATTGACTGAGTCGCAGGTCAGAAAGGGTAAGCTACATAAGAGGGGTGACAAGGGTAAGAAACAATCGTCTTATAAAGGTGAAAGCAAGAAAGGAAAGAGCAATAAGGGTAAGGATTCTGGTTCCTCGAAGGGGTATAGGAAGCATAAGGCTTCCCAGAATTTCGTTGTCACTGCCCAAGTTAACCAGGTAGCTCCCGATCAACCCGCACTGCCACCAGCTAAGAAACGGTATGCAGGGAATGCACCGTTGTGCAACAGATGCAATAGCCACCATCAACCACAAGTCCCTTGCCGTTTCTATACCAACTGTGGAAAGTCGGGTCATCTTTCTGATGTTTTTCGTTTTGCTCAGAATCAAGCAGCTCATAACCCAGCTCAGCAGGTTGCTCAACCACCTGCTCAACAGCAAGCACAAGCTGCACGACCTCATTTTCCTCCTGGTTCGTGCTATAATTGTGGAGACCTGACTCATTATCGAAACCAGTGTCCAAGGCTAGTTAATGCAAATCAGAATCAGGCTCAGGCTCGAGGTCAAGTCTTCAATATGAATGCTAATGAGGCACGTGCAGACAACGAGGTGGTGAACAATACGTTCTCTGTTAACAATCAGTCTGCTTGTGTTCTTTTTTATTCTGGTGCCGATAAAAGTTTTGTGTCATTGTCCTTTGAGCCATTGCTTCGCGTGTCTAGAACAAAACTAGGAAAGCCTTTGACAGTAGAAGTTGCTAGTGGTGAACCCATTGTTCTTGATTCTGTTCTTCGGAACTGCCAATTGAATCTTAACAACCACCTTTTTCCTATCAACCTCACGCCGATGCAACTTGGGAGTTTTGACGTTATAGTGGGTATGGATTGGTTAGCCAAGCATCACGCAGAGGTAGTTTGTTTCGAGAAGATTGTTCGTGTCCAGCTTTTGACAGGTGAGATCCTACAGGTTCGTGGTGAGAAACCTGCTAGTAGCCTCAAGCTCATGTCTTGTACTCAAGCTCAGAAGTATCTGCGAAAGAACTATGTGGCCTTCTTGGCACATGATGTAGCAGATAAAGGCAAAGGTAAGTCTATTCAAGATATCCCTGTTGTTCAGGATTATCCTGAATTGTTTCCTGAAGAGTTACCTGGTTTACCCCCAGCGCGCCAAGTCGAGTTCCGTATTGATCTTGTACCTGGTGCCAATCCTATTGCCAGATCTCCATATCGTCTTGCACCGTCTGAGATGCAAGAGTTATCTAAGCAGCTTCAAGAGCTTTCTGATAAAGGTTTTATTCGTCCTAGCTTTTCACCTTAGGGTGCTCCCGTTCTTTTTGTCAAGAAGAAGGATGGATCTTTCAGAATGTGCATCGATTATCGTGAGCTTAACAAGCTTACCATCAAGAATTGATATCCCCTACCTCGCATTGATGATCTCTTTGAACAGTTACAAAGTGCTTCTTATTTTTCAAAGATTGATCTACGTTCTGTGTATCATCCGCTTCGTGTGCATGAAGACAATATTCCCAAGACTGCTTTCCGCACTCGTTATGGGCATTATGAGTTCATAGTTCTGCCATTCGGTTTGACTAATGCTCTTGCTGTTTTCATGGACTTGATGAATGTAACACCTGTGCCTCCACGGCCATCAAACAAATACCGAACCAATGAAATATTATATTTCATACTTAGGATTTGTAAAAATATGTGTATCATTTGCACATATCAATTTTTGTTCAATTCCAAACTCTAAATCGCTTTCTGGAAGGTTATACGCGCACCGATGCGTAAATATAACCAGTTTAATGCAACAAACACTCCGGAATAGTGACATAGGCTTAACATACCTTAAATAACCTTTACATAACTTAGAAATAAGTTTTGAAGGCTTTGGTATGGCAAAAACAAGTTAATTCGCTTACAGGGACTAAACTTGACAAACTGTGAAAGTATGCCAATTTGAACTCTAACAGACATTTCGGAACATGACCATAAGTTAAACACACCTTAAATATCCTTTATATAGCTTATAAATAGGCTTTGATGGGTTCGGTGTGCTAAAATAAACTTTTGGCTCATTCAGGTACTAAAAGCGTCAAAAAGTGCACAAGTTTGCATTTTCGTGCATAAGTTACGTTCTGATTACATCCGGACATCCAAAAATTTATGTAAGCACTAAAATATTTTATTTTAGTGTTTGGCATAAGAAAAATCCATTCGTCACGCCATTTGGATCATTTTTCGCGCTTATGCGCATTCCGTCGTAATTAACCGAACAACATAACCGTACGGCTAAACGAACCGACACCCGAGATATTTTTGAACACATTTTAAGTTCCCTATACTTTAACTTCATTTTAGAGCTTTGAAATGGGGTTAACAGGGCTTAAACGTGTCAAAAAAAACGCATCGAAAACCAAGTTTTGAGGTTGCAGGGACTGAAACTGTAAATCTGCCAAACTAGGTCCGTAAACAGGGGCCAGATGCAGCAAAACGTTTTTTTTCATCTTTTAACAGCCCTTAACACTCTCCAAAGGTCAAGTTCCAAGTGTCAAACTCTTATGGTGAGTGGCCTTTTTGGGTACCATAAGGTTCCGACACATGTACGGATGAGATTAAGGCACGTATTTCGACAAACGATCCTAATGGTGGACCATTCACTATAAATACCCCTTGCCATCCAACCTCTAAACTCACTAGAATCTGATCTCAAATGCTCTAAGTTGAAACCTTTGTTTCATACCTGAGCTATTTTGATCTAGATTAGCATTCAGGGACCCTACGTGAGTATTTTTTCGTTCTTTTATTGCTTTTCGAGTCTGAAAGTCAAACTTTGTTTGACTTTCTGCATTGACCAGCTTATGGTCAATGCGAAGTTCGTTTGAACTTCGCAACGTGAGTGTAATCACGATGGTTATAGTCCTTTGTGACTATACCTACTGATTACCACGTTATCTAGGCTCAGTGACGAGCCGTAGTTTCGGTCAGAATACGTATTCTTGTGTATTTTGTAACCAAACTACTTATGGGTATCAAAACCGTTTGTTTTGATACCAAACCTGTTTTCTAAACTTAGTTAAGCATGTTTTAACATGCTTAGCTCGTCACTTTTAGTTTAGTGCTTATATAGGGTCGTAAGGTAAGCGATTTAAACAATCGCTTATACTTTCGAACCCGACCCGTTTGGTCGATCATTAGGATCCGACCAAGCACATTAGGTGACCATAGTATATAGGGAATAACCTTCCGAGGTTATACCTTATGGTCGCTTCGTTTAAGTAGTTGTATGATAGGTAGCTTATATGCCTTAGGTAAATTACCAAAATGCCCTTTTGACGCCAAAATTCATTTTAAGCATATGTAACATAACTTTTGACATCTAAACTGATTTGACAACAATATTAGACATGTTAAGGCATATGTTACTTGTCATAGGACTAGTTAGGCGGTCCGAACGCGTTTTACGCGAACGACGCGTTAAAGTAGCATAAGCTACCTAAACGGGTCGTAATGGGTCGTAAGCACTTAGGTTAGGTTTCATTTAGTATGTAGGCTTTGTTAAACCATACTACATGAGTTCCCATACTAATTTGGTTTACGAGCCCTCATTCTATCCGATCTTCCGATTTAGGTCCGGTTTATTAATGTAGTTACCTATATTAGGTGCCGTTTGATATTCCGAGATCTCTAGCATTGCTTGGTGGTTATCTTAGGACTTCTGAGCAATCTCAAGTGAGTACATAGACCCCTCTTTTACTGTTTTCCAAACGTTTTGGGGTGGAACACATGTGCCTACTTGTTACTTTCATGCTTTCCATGTTTTCACATTATATACATGCTATGTTCATTAGTACACTATTAGTACATGATTTCATTACATTTTATGCTATGTATGTCCATTGTGTGCATACTTAGTACATTGTTTTACATCACATCACATCACATGCTATGTATGTCCATTTAGTACATGCTTAGTACATTATTTTACATTGCATCTCTGTTGCATATGTTCCAGTAACATATGGACACATTGTTTTACAGCTCTACCTTGTATGTTTACTCTAGCATACTAGGTACATTATCTTCATAAAACATGCTTACATTTTGGTATGACATTTGGTTTGTTTAAACTATACTATACATTCATTAACACCGATCACGCCGCTCGGTAGTAGGTAGTGGTACCATAGGACTTGACAAATCCCATTCCTGAAATCTCGGGTTTGTTTGGACGTAAGGAATGACCGAATCCGAATACATATTCTTTTGATAACTCATTTTTACATAGTTATCCGACTGTCGCAAGGCTTGGATGTATGAATTTTTACAATACCGCATAAATGTTCATATTCAGTATAGCATGCATATATTTTACAAAACATAACTTTGATTTAAACCAAGTTTTACTTCAATACTTTGTTTTGTGCATTTCATCTATGGTTTAGTTGATGCATTTCACTAGCCATATATAAACATTTGTTACACATTACTTGACTACTTTTGGACTATCAACATTTGACATGGTTTATACAAGGACTTTTGACAATTGGTTTAAACATAGACATCTTATATTGGTGGTTTGGTTTGAGTAAGTGATTTAAGTAACGAGGCGTGTGTAATATGATACAAGCATGGTGGATACGCCGCTGGTACTTCCTATATATAAGTGATTGTATGGTATTACATATCATTGCGTTATTTGAAATCATTTCAATTTAGACATATAACATTTTATACAAATAACATACTTTTCACAATACATTGTTTTACAAACAACTTAACTTATACAAACTCATTTTTACATGGTTATTCATTTAACCATGCATTATTCTCTTATTTATACGTATCATCTGAACTTATTGTTTTTCAAATGATTTACAAAGACAAAGCAAATTACAAGGTTCATGACTAAATATTTTCTTAAACAGATGTCATGAATCTTATTTTCACAAAACCTATGTACTCGCTGGCATTTTTATGCTGACGCACCTATTTTCACATGTGTTTCAGGAAATGAAGCATAGGATTGATCAAGATACACTTAGGCGAACATGGGCCTTAGTGACAATAAAAGATGCAAGACTAGTTATTTTGTTATGTTTCTTTGATTGTCAAGACATTGTAACTCTTTTAATCAATAAAACAATATTTCAAGTTCCATGTGTTATGAAACAATGATTCTGTTACAACACTCCCCGATGTTTCCGCCACGTTTTGTAGGTTCTACGTGGTCGGGGTGTGACATAAAAGTTGGTATCAGAGCTCATGGTTATAGGGAATTAGGTTATTAGTAATACTTTGACCTAGTCTATAACCTTCTTAGGACCCTAACGCGAGTTTACTTGCGTTTAGTCATAAAACAATACTGTCACCTATCCTTAGGCGACAACCACAACAAGAACATAAATTTCAAAACCACTTTGAAAACTAATCATCTGTTCTAGGATGATTGATTACTAGGTTTTGAACCCTTTATTGTAAGGTTTTGAACCCTCTGTTATATGGTTTTGAACCCCTTTGAGTTTTTCAAAACCTCGTCAAGGTCTTGGGTTTTAAATAATGTGAACACGTGCAAACTGGAAGGGTGAATGCCTGTATTCTGGGTTTTCTGTCTAGGCAAGCACTTCGTATACATCTCATCAGACGCGAGACCAGTTGTGCTTACCTGGGAATTCTTGGGATGAGTGTTCACTTATAGGCGAGCATGTCTTCGCGATACATTATTTTTGACCAATTTACTTTGATTTGTCACCATCTCATTTGTTTGCCTTAGGAAACAAACAAATGATCACAATTTTCATTCGTTACCATTCTGTATTGATTATCCAATAACCTTTCACCTGTTTCTTCCTATGCCTTTCATTTGCTTCTAGAATGTCTCTTCCTCTCAGCACCGGTCAAATGTCCGAGCAGACAGCCAAATTCGCTCAACGAATAGGCGAAGTAGTCCTGAAGACTGTTGAATTAACTACTACCATGTATCGTCTCCAGGATGAAGCCACTCAAGAGTCACCAAGACAGGCAGGACCTAGTCAGGTGACAGCACCATCAGCCAAGAAACCAATCGAGGAATCAAAGACCATGGATGAACGATCTCCTAAGAAGTCAAAGAAGCGAAAGGCTTCTCAGAATTTCGCCGTGGTCGCTCACAATGATCAAGCCGTCCCCAACCAACCAGCTCAACCCCCTACTAGGAAGCCATACAATGGAACTGCACCCTTGTGCAACCAATGTAGCCTCCATCATCATGCTAGTGTGAAGTGCCGCAAATGCCAGATTTGTGGACTTATAGCTCATACAGCAAGGGTTTGCCCAACTGCAGCTGTACCAAATCAAGCTGATGACAATCCTGCTCAAGCTCGTTTCTCGCCGGGGTCTTGCTACAACTGTGGCGAGATGGGCCATTTCCGGAGGGATTGCCCAAAGCTTGCTAATGCAAATTTGACCCTCGGATGAGCATTTGACTGAACAAAGGATGTTGCTGTCTTATGCTTTTGTTCTTTTATTTTCTTGTAATGTGAAACAATCTGTTTTGTTTATAAATAAATTATTGTTCACAAATTCTGATGTACAATTGTAGTTACATATGTGTATGACTTTTCCTATGATACCTACATTAAGGAACTATATTCCTTACAAACTACTTTTGCGAATTTCCCATTCTTGCGTTTGTTCATGATTCCTTTGGAAAATTCTAAGTACTCGTTTCATTCTAGGAAACGAAGTACAAGAAATAAATCGAAATTATGAGTAATCGTGCTTTTCACACATCTGTGCCTTTGAATTCTTGGATAGATAACTAAGAGTATTTTCAAATCTCATACTCATTACGTTCTGATTTCTTCAACATGCATAACATAAGTTTTCAAAACAACCTACATGATTTCAAAACATCCTATACATAGTTCGAAAACATTTTTAATATAGTGTATTTACTTAAACATAACAAATGCACAAAGCTTTGTCTGTATTTTCAAAAACAACCTTCATGATTTCAAAATGTCTCATATAGCCTGAAAACAATATTAGTACAATATATTTTCTTATCAAGTGCATGATTTCAAAAGCATCATTCATGTTTTCCAAAAACCTTATACATAATTTCAAAATTCATTTCGCATGATTTTAAAACATTTTTATGAATATACCTACCTAATACAACTACTTTATGATTTCAAAGGTATTATATATAAGGTTTCAAAAACATTGAACACGTTTTTAGAACCCCATGCATAGTATTGCAAAAAAAAAATATTTTTCTCATGCATTGACTTAACCTTCAAATTTCGCTTCATATGTCGCCTTGGCATATCGAGCATCTCAACTTCATAAGCATTTCAACTTCATGTTTTGACTTAAGCACGTCCAGTGCAAGGTTTCAAAACATCTTCAACCTCTAAAATCCATATGGGGTCTTTTTATCTTCACAATTAGATCCTTGTGGATAATTGTCATACAAATCAGAGTCCTTAATTGGATTCCTTATGTACCTAAATTCGAACATTTCGGTTCCTAATAATCGAAATCGAATTTTCTTTTTGAATCTTTCTATCTTTATAGTTAGATTATTGATAACGTTTAAAGTACCAAATGAAATCCACGGAATGGATTCCTAGTGTGCTTTAAATGCATGTACGCAATTAACAAGACAAATTAACAAACAATTTTGTGGTTATGTGACTATGTGTTTATTCATCTTATGTTTTCTTTTATGCATTTTGTGTTTTTATACTCTGGATATTTGTTATCCAAATCCTCGCAGGATCTTTCATATCTCCATATGAGGGATTCATAGCAGGATAGTCAAAAGGTACTGCCTTAAATCCTTAATGGGCTTCTATATAATAGTTAAGACCCTTGGATTATATAGTACCACTCCATGTTTCATAAGAGACCCTTTTAGAGGTCTAGTCAAAAAGATTGATTCACAATCTGGTTAAAGGACGACATCTAGTGATGTAGCTGAACAGACTCCTTGATAGTCTATTTAGATCATTTATTGACTTAATTAAAAGGACTCTATGGCGGTCTAGTCACACTCATCACAGGTTTGTTCATTTGGTTTTACACTACACATTATAAAATAGACTGTGTGAACTGTGCAAGGAATTGTCTAATTATGGACGCGTACATAATTATGAAATTTAGTGCACAGAAACCCAGTAAGATTTATTATGTGTAAGAACCGATAGCGACAACAATAACAAAATGAGAACGATGTAATGGAGGTACGGTGGACGCACCAATGACGCTTCATATACTTGTATATAAGTGTCCCTCTTACATTGCAAGCATAATGTTATTAAGGTTACTAGATGTTCAGAACCCTAACCAATATTGTTCGATCTTTTCAACTTCATGTTTTAAACTCTCACAAGTTTCCTCTAAATAAATTTCGGGACGAAATTTCCTAAAGTAGGGGAGACTGTAACACCTGTGCCTCCACGGCCATCAAACAAATACCGAACCAATGAAATATTATATTTCATACTTGGGATTTGTAAAAATATGTGTATCATTTGCACATATCAATTTTTGTTCAATTCCAAACTCTAAATCGCTTTCTGGAAGGTTATACGCGCACCGATGCGTAAATATAACCAGTTTAATGCAACAAACACTCCGGAATAGTGACATAGGCTTAACATACCTTAAATAACCTTTACATAACTTAGAAATAAGTTTTGAAGGCTTTGGTATGGCAAAAACAAGTTAATTCGCTTACAGGGACTAAACTTGACAAACTGCGAAAGTATGCCAATTTGAACTGTAACAGACATTCCGGAACATGACCATAAGTTAAACACACCTTAAATATCCTTTAGATAAGTTCATTATTGTTTTCATTGACGACCACTGACTGAAGTAAGTTGGTGCCCTAGAGTTAATGTCTATCATCATTGACGTGCCCAGATCCATTAGTTCACGCCCGTCCTCTACGGCACGGTGTGAGGCTTGTGAAACCTAAATAGCGCTATCTAACTAATGACCCGCTCGCCATTGGCCCGGCGATTAAGTCGATATAAAAATGAGGGACTTCATGATAGAGTTTTTTTGGTCTAGCATCAATGTTATCACCCTTCACTAAAGAGGATGTGGTACGTCTCCCCAAACCAGGAGATCACGCAGGTTCCGATTAAATTCTTAGTACATGTTATCACCCTTAAATAAAGAGGATGTAGTACGAGTTCCAAACCAGGAGGTCACGCAGTTTCCGATTTTAATCTTTTACCCATTCCCAACCACCGGGAATCCCATGCCTTGTAGAAAGCATGAACTCACCTTAGATTAGCTCGGCAGATTAAGTTATAGAAAGAAATACGTTAGGTGGAACCAGTCAATCATGTCCGAGTTAATGATTGAGAGAAGCTGTTAGGGACTTGAAACCGGCTAGATTAGTGTTCTTGGGCTGCTACTAGCGTCAACAGAGGGAGAGGAAGAGAGAGCGCAGGTTGCTTGTGTGTAGGTTAGGGTTTATTTATTTATTTATTTATTTATTTATTTATTTATTTATTTTTGCTTGGGGATTTTGGGTAGTAATGAAAAGCATGCACCAAAAATTGCATAAATACTAACAGTTGAGATGTGGGCGGTTTGGGAAGTGGGCCGATTGCAAAGAAAATAGGGGAGGTGTTGGGCTGATTAGTTGGAGCCGCACACCTAATAGCACTTGAATATGTTTGCTGCTTAGTAGTATATTAATTGATACTATTATATATTTTATTTAAACAATCAACTAATAATATTTTTTTATTTAATTAACTAATATGAATATATAATATTCATGCTAGGGTTCGGGGCTCACAAGTTTCGAGCTACACGAGTTATGCTCTGGTTCAAACGGTTCGGGTCAGTTCAACGCGATATGGATAAAATACAATTAGTTCATCAAATAATGAAAGCGTATGATTTGATTTATAGAAGTGAAACAAAAGGGTTACCTCAAAGTTACGGGTTGTCACATCATCCCCAAGTTGAAAGAAATTTTGTCCCGAAATTTAGCACGTAGTCACTGAGGAAGCTAGTTATGTTGCGTGGTTTCCTGGGGTATCACATCATCCCCCCGTTGGTTTGGAATTTCGTCCCGAAATTCCATATTAGCTTCAGTAGTGGACTCACTTTTCTTAAACAATTGGGGTTACATGCGTTTCATTTGGTCTTCTCATTCCCAGGTGAACTCTGGGCCACGACGGGAGTTCTAACGAACTTGAACAA
>JARYGA010038685.1:0-42428 GCA_030545235.1 Helianthus tuberosus
CTTTATTAGCTCCACCGTAAATTACGGTGGCACCGTAATTTACGGTGGACCCTGCATTCAGCTTCTCCATTTTGCCGTAATTTGACACGAAATCTTTCGTATCTTTCAAACCGCTTATCCGTTTGGCCTACCGTTTCTTCCTACGTGTTTGTAATTTGATTCTCCATCATTTGGAGTTAAAATCCGACATTCGGCTTAACAAGATTTAAGACTTCCAAGTCTTCGGCTTATTATCCTTTATACCAAATTTTGACCCGGTTATGCATTTTATCAAACAACGTATTTGTTTGATTCCTATATTTGATACACTTCATCAAATAATTGTGATATACCATATTAGGCTCTAATCATAGGTTTATTACACAAATTAAACCCGTTTTCACTAGTATGCTTATTTCGACCCGTTAAGGATATTTTAAGCACTTTTAAACTCAATTTCGCTTTCATTCTAATCTAGCGTTGTAACCTATATTTCTTATCTAATACGCTTCCATCACAACTAAATGTGTGTTGGATTTAAAGTAGATATCTATGTGTTCCGGATTTATACCCCTTGAAATATCATTTTACGGCAAAGACTCATATGGAGTCTTTTGGCCCAAGAATTACATCTTTCACTACCCGTACTCGTTCTAAACTTTTGTTTAATCATAAGACTCCTTTCCAAACAACCTCTAAGAGTTGTTTGTTCAAATTAGCCTACAAGGGCGTTTTGGTCGATTTTGGTCCTTCTTTTACAATGAAGGGCTATCACCAATTATTCGACCAAATTAGCACTTTTACATACATCATAAATAAGCGTACCTGGCTCGGATCAACAAATAGACCCGATTTTAATACCTTGCTTTATATTCGCTAATTAAGAACGATGCGAATATCCATTGGATATCTATTCCTGTAAGCATATGACTCGACAAAAGAATCATTAGTCTATATAGTCAAAAGGTGTTGTCTACACCTTTTGACCCGTTTGGCCGAATTGACCATTTATCTTTGCGAAATGATATTTATTATCATCTCCTCTACATGACTCTTCCCGTTTAACACCGTACGGTAATTTTAAATATAAACCGTGTATTTCTTTCGACATAATATGACCAATTTATCGATTTACTTCTTTTTAACCATTATTATGGTTTCTATCATCTTTGATTTTCTTGTTCCGTTCGACTACACGACGGAACATTATATTTCAATTGTTTAGATATCTCATTCATAATTTATATGATAAGAAAACATTCCACAATTTAAGACTAGTGTAAGCTATACTTACCTTACATCCGAATTATGCTTTTCCGCCATTCTTGCTTTGTTTGACCCGCTTCCTTTCCAAGCCTCCACCTAGCTTGTCAAGCGTCAAACTATCATCATAATTCGTAAGACGGTTATATTAGTCATCATTAATTATGACTATTCCATCTTACATATTTTCTATCACAATTACCATTCGATCTTATTAATGGTCGGTTTGACTACTAAAAGTCAAACGCCCCTTAGCATATAAATGCACATTCAAGTTCTATCTATCAATTAGTAGCTAACATGATCTTATACACTTAGTTACATGAACATGGCTACCAAATTTCATCATAACATTCAAAACCCATTTCAATCATGTATGAACAAGTTCCCAAATCACTTAATTTGTTTGAGTGCCTTGTTTCTATTATCCAATATGATGATTTTAAACATAAACTTATCATCATCTTTACTATTACATAAGAACCCACTTCCTAGTTTACTTGTTAATCACATACAAGTGATATTACTTCAAGTTCTTCATGATTTTATCATATCTAACAAAACCCACTTCTAGTTACTTATGAACTCTTAACAAAATCCCTAATTTGTTCAAGTAGTTCATTCATATGAGTTAGTATGATGTTTATAAACACCATTAGAACATCAATTTCATCAATTCAACCAAAACCCACTTAGCTCATAATAGGGTAATTATCAAATCCCTAGTTTGACAACAATTCATCAAGATGCCTACTAGGGTTTGTTTCTAAACCAAGATATAATCAAAATAACACTCATAGATTTAACATTCATTCCAGAATTTCGATTATGATTGTTCATCATAATCTCAAAGTATCACCAAATCTGAAAATTCGACTTACCTTGTGATCCCCACGACTAGGTGATCATTTATATGCGTTCATGCATCGATTTGGGTTTTGATTTGAGCATCAATTTGTTGATTTTCTGTGTTTTAGGGTTGAAGCTTGGGACCTCCTCCTTGTCTGGTTGAAATCGCAGAACACACACCACGTATGTGTGTGTTTTGTGTTTACTACTTTATTTAATTGAAACTTTAATTCAATTGTCCATGTCTAGTCCCTTCACTTTACACAAGTTATTTAAAGGTATCTTAACCACATTAGTTCTTATTTTGTCAAGACATTAACTAACTAGGTTAATACTCCTAGTTACTTGGTGGGTTCCGGGAGTTATAATCCGTAGTATTTTAAGTTCCGTTAACTCGGGCTCTTATAAACTCAATTCATTGTAACTTTGTTTCGCTTGTATTTAATATTAGGATTTCTTATTAAATCCCAAATATTTACCGGGTTATTTTTACTACTAGCGGCACTTTACCCGTCTTTTAGTATTAACATGGGTTAATTACCAAACCCGTTTTCGGGGTGTTACAAGTCTACCCCCCTTAAAGAGGTTTCGTCCTTGAAACCTTGCTTATCTAGTTCATTGAGTTTCTAAACCCAATGCGTTTGACTTGAGTAATCTCTTAAGCATTACTTCTACTTTAACCAATTGTTAGCATTACCAGAAAAATTTATGGTAATGTCTTTTTGGTTACAGAACCTCTACGTATCTCATATGACATAATGTAACTTCGAAATAACGTAGTCTTGTTATTTCCACTAGTTTAGTTAACTTAGCGATATTCATCGCTTTCATATACCATCAAATTCCTTATGAATCCGTTACTTTGACCCGTTTAAAGGTTTCTAATGAAATCTTTCACTTCTAGCAACAATTCCTTTTATTTTCAAATTTACTTATTCGGTTTAGTTATACCGAATTTACCGTTTACAAGCGAACCAAATTTCTTAACTTAAATTGCTGACTTTAACCGGTTTCATTAACTAGACTTATTTGTCCAGTTCCTTTTTACCGCTTGCTTGGTTATATTGTGATTCTACTTCACATTACATTTCTTGACCGTGATTGTGTTACATCATGTTTAATTTATATCAACCTTTCATTTTTGAGAATATCACTTTTCGAATATATCATCTTGCGCCTATCAGTGTCAAGACTTGTATCTTTTATGCTTACTATTTAAATTCCTATCAGAATTTATGTTTGTAAAAACGTTACTTCTTACTAAAACCGAAGTTTTAGTTTTAGGATCTTTTCTTTAACTTGTGTCAATCATCCATACTGGGATATTGACAGTCCGTAATTTAATCCTTTACAGTCTTAGTTTTTATGCGGGGATTCTTAACTGATTTCCTCGCTTTATTCTATCTAACCCGTAGGTTTTATCACTTAGCCTTACGGGCTATTTTTGATTAGACATTCACCTCTTTAAGGCGAAGTCCTTATAACTTCTTTCTAATCATGACCCGTGGGTCGTTTTAGTCCGTATATCTCTCATTTGTTTATAACCCTAAAGGTTATGTTGATCCCGTAGATCACTCTTTTTACTCGTGTCTTATTAAAATATATATTTGGTGTCAAAGCACTCTTTTTACGTTTGAAATTCATTTGTCTCAAGCTTACCGTTATCCGGCTTGCGCTTACTTACGCCTTCAAGCATTATACTTTATTCAACCCGTTCAATCTCAAAATAGTTGAATATAATTATCAGAATTTCTGTTTACGAAATTTTTATGGTCTTTTAGTCATAACTCATAATCCGAGTCCTTTGACTTTAAATTCATGTTCTCGTTTCTCGGTTTACGCATGTGTTTAATTCTTACCCATCAATCGGGTGTTTTACCAAAGTCGTTATTATTGCAATCCTCCCGGTATGCATTAAGACCTCGCTTCATTTTTATATTCTGACTTTGTCTTTAAGTTCGACGTTTTACAAAAATGACCCGTTAAGGGACATATTTGCATTTTCCGGGTTCGAGTGCAAGTACACTCCCTCCCATTGCTTGTCTAAATCATTTTTCATGTTTGCGTTTTCTGGGTTCGAGTGTAAGCACACTCCCTCCCATTGCTTGTCTAAATCATTTTACTTGCTTGCGTTTTCTGGGTTCGAGTGTAAGTACACTCCCTCCCATTGCTTGTCTAAATCATTTTACTTGCTTGCGTTTTATGGGTTCGAGTGTAAGTACACTCCCTCCCAATACTTGTCTAAATCATTTTACTTGCTTGCGTTTTATGGGTTCGAGTGTAAGTACACTCCCTCCCAATACTTGTCTAAATCATTTTACTTGCTTGCGTTTTATGGGTTCTAGTGTAAGTACACTCCTTCCCAATACTTGTCTAAATCATTTTACATGCTTCTTTGTCCCTTCGCTCGGGCTCATTATCCTGATGTAATACGCTTCAGTCACTCGGTTGTGCGTTTACATTATTATCAAATATTTTGCTTATCTGATTCATTTGGGTACTTTTTAATTAGTCCCATTCACCCCGCCCTTACTACATCGGATGTAAACGTGTCCGCCATAAGAAGTTCATGGTATCATATGCCACTACTTACTTGGCCAGAGTAAGCGATTAACACATGACACACATGACCTTTTTATAGTTTTCACATCACGCCCTATGTAAGCAACGCCTCTATTTGTTTCTCTTGGAAACAATCTCCCGAATACATTTTCTATTCGGGTTTTTCCAAGTTTTTAATCTACATATGCAACTTTCAATTTCTACTTGTTTGTTGCATATCACTATTTGTGCGATTATTTAAAAAGTGCACCTGGTAATGTTTGCCCCAACGGGCGTTCCTTGCCATTAACCTTGTTCGCGGTCGTTACGCGATTTAGTCCTCGGTGAGCATGCTCCTCTTATCATACCTCGGACCGTTCCATCATCATATCCACAATTCGTTTGACTCTCGTCGTCTCAAACGCGAGTGTCCTTCAATGAAAACATTCACAAAAGTTAGTAATAACAACTTCAATAATCGTCCGTATTATAATACAAGGCTTTTGCTACTATACGCGTCAACGCGCGTATTTTCTTCAACTATATCAATCATTTTAATTGAGGTAACGTGTATCACACGATAGCCCTATGTGTTGTTTACAACACCTTAGCATGCTACACTATTAACATACATGTACTTACCGGATTTGCGATCAAGCCTCGAACCGAACACATTTGTCAACAACCTTGAGCTCTGATTACCAACTTGTAACACCCTAGTTTCTATTTAACGTTTATAGTGTAAATACCAACAATTAGATGTGTAGTTAAGACTACACATACTATAAAAATACGGGTTTATTAAAACTTTTACAATTCATAAGTTATTCTAGGTAACATGATCGAATTCGTTGTTTAAATTTTACAACGTGGCAAAGTGCGGAAGCGTGTATCTTTATCGTGTTCGGTTCTTCGCTGAGCTTGATCGTCTTCCGGCGTCTAAAAGTACCTACATTTCAATAACATGAAATGCTTTAGTCATACGAGATTTAAATCATGTCCGAACGATGTCCGGGGAAACCATTGATTTTTCAATGAAAAACAAAATATATATAAAAAAATCACCACCGTAAATTACGGTGGGACCGTAATTTACGGTGGCCCCTGGGTTCATGCTTTTCTACCATAAAACAGTAGAACCCCACCGTAGCTTTATTAGCTCCACCGTAAATTACGGTGGCACCGTAATTTACGGTGGACCCTGCATTCAGCTTCTCCATTTTGCCGTAATTTGACACGAAATCTTTCGTATCTTTCAAATCGCTTATCCGTTTGGCCTACCGTTTCTTCCTACGTGTTTGTAATTTGATTCTCCATCATTTGGAGTTAAAATCCGACATTCGGCTTAACAAGATTTAAGACTTCCAAGTCTTCGGCTTATTATCCTTTATACCAAATTTTGACCCGGTTATGCATTTTATCAAACAACGTATTTGTTTGATTCCTATATTTGATACACTTCATCAAATAATTGTGATATACCATATTAGGCTCTAATCATAGGTTTATTACACAAATTAAACCCGTTTTCACTAGTATGCTTATTTCGACCCGTTAAGGATATTTTAAGCACTTTTAAACTCAATTTCGCTTTCATTCTAATCTAGCGTTGTAACCTATATTTCTTATCTAATACTCTTCCATCACAACTAAATGTGTGTTGGATTTAAAGTAGATATCTATGTGTTCCGGATTTATACCCCTTGAAATATCATTTTACGGCAAAGACTCATATGGAGTCTTTTGGCCCAAGAATTACATCTTTCACTACCCGTACTCGTTCTAAACTTTTGTTTAATCATAAGACTCCTTTCCAAACAACCTCTAAGAGTTGTTTGTTCAAATTAGCCTACAAGGGCGTTTTGGTCGATTTTGGTCCTTCTTTTACAATGAAGGGCTATCACCAATTATTCGACCAAATTAGCACTTTTACATACATCATAAATAAGCGTACCTGGCTCGGATCAACAAATAGACCCGATTTTAATACCTTGCTTTATATTCGCTAATTAAGAACGATGCGAATATCCATTGGATATCTATTCCTGTAAGCATATGACTCGACAAAAGAATCATTAGTCTATATAGTCAAAAGGTGTTGTCTACACCTTTTGACCCGTTTGGCCGAATTGACCATTTATCTTTGCGAAATGATATTTATTATCATCTCCTCTACATGACTCTTCCCGTTTAACACCGTACGGTAATTTTAAATATAAACCGTGTATTTCTTTCGACATAATATGACCAATTTATCGATTTACTTCTTTTTAACCATTATTATGGTTTCTATCATCTTTGATTTTCTTGTTCCGTTCGACTACACGACGGAACATTATATTTCAATTGTTTAGATATCTCATTCATAATTTATATGATAAGAAAACATTCCACAATTTAAGACTAGTGTAAGCTATACTTACCTTACATCCGAATTATGCTTTTCCGCCATTCTTGCTTTGTTTGACCCGCTTCCTTTCCAAGCCTCCACCTAGCTTGTCAAGCGTCAAACTATCATCATAATTCGTAAGACGGTTATATTAGTCATCATTAATTATGACTATTCCATCTTACATATTTTCTATCACAATTACCATTCGATCTTATTAATGGTCGGTTTGACTACTAAAAGTCAAACGCCCCTTAGCATATAAATGCACATTCAAGTTCTATCTATCAATTAGTAGCTAACATGATCTTATACACTTAGTTACATGAACATGGCTACCAAATTTCATCATAACATTCAAAACCCATTTCAATCATGTATGAACAAGTTCCCAAATCACTTAATTTGTTTGAGTGCCTTGTTTCTATTATCCAATATGATGATTTTAAACATAAACTTATCATCATCTTTACTATTACATAAGAACCCACTTCCTAGTTTACTTGTTAATCACATACAAGTGATATTACTTCAAGTTCTTCATGATTTTATCATATCTAACAAAACCCACTTCTAGTTACTTATGAACTCTTAACAAAATCCCTAATTTGTTCAAGTAGTTCATTCATATGAGTTAGTATGATGTTTATAAACACCATTAGAACATCAATTTCATCAATTCAACCAAAACCCACTTAGCTCATAATAGGGTAATTATCAAATCCCTAGTTTGACAACAATTCATCAAGATGCCTACTAGGGTTTGTTTCTAAACCAAGATATAATCAAAATAACACTCATAGATTTAACATTCATTCCAGAATTTCGATTATGATTGTTCATCATAATCTCAAAGTATCACCAAATCTGAAAATTCGACTTACCTTGTGATCCCCACGACTAGGTGGTCATTTATATGCGTTCATGCATCGATTTGGGTTTTGATTTGAGCATCAATTTGTTGATTTTCTGTGTTTTAGGGTTGAAGCTTGGGACCTCCTCCTTGTCTGGTTGAAATCGCAGAACACACACCACGTATGTGTGTGTTTTGTGTTTACTACTTTATTTAATTGAAACTTTAATTCAATTGTCCATGTCTAGTCCCTTCATTTTACACAAGTTATTTAAAGGTATCTTAACCACATTAGTTCTTATTTTGTCAAGACATTAACTAACTAGGTTAATACTCCTAGTTACTTGGTGGGTTCCGGGAGTTATAATCCGTAGTATTTTAAGTTTCGTTAACTCGGGCTCTTATAAACTCAATTCATTGTAACTTTGTTTCGCTTGTATTTAATATTAGGATTTCTTATTAAATCCCAAATATTTACCGGGTTATTTTTACTACTAGCGGCACTTTACCCGTCTTTTAGTATTAACATGGGTTAATTACCAAACCCGTTTTCGGGGTGTTACAAGTCTACCCCCCTTAAAGAGGTTTCGTCCTTGAAACCTTGCTTATCTAGTTCATTGAGTTTCTAAACCCAATGCGTTTGACTTGAGTAATCTCTTAAGCATTACTTCTACTTTAACCAATTGTTAGCATTACCAGAAAAATTTATGGTAATGTCTTTTTGGTTACAGAACCTCTACGTATCTCATATGACATAATGTAACTTCGAAATAACGTAGTCTTGTTATTTCCACTAGTTTAGTTAACTTAGCGATATTCATCGCTTTCATATACCATCAAATTCCTTATGAATCCGTTACTTTGACCCGTTTAAAGGTTTCTAATGAAATCTTTCACTTCTAGCAACAATTCCTTTTATTTTCAAATTTACTTATTCGGTTTAGTTATACCGAATTTACCGTTTACAAGCGAACCAAATTTCTTAACTTAAATTGCTGACTTTAACCGGTTTCATTAACTAGACTTATTTGTCCAGTTCCTTTTTACCGCTTGCTTGGTTATATTGTGATTCTACTTCACATTACATTTCTTGACCGTGATTGTGTTACATCATGTTTAATTTATATCAACCTTTCATTTTTGAGAATATCACTTTTCGAATATATCATCTTGCGCCTATCAGTGTCAAGACTTGTATCTTTTATGCTTACTATTTAAATTCCTATCAGAATTTATGTTTGTAAAAACATTACTTCTTACTAAAACCGAAGTTTTAGTTTTAGGATCTTTTCTTTAACTTGTGTCAATCATCCATACTGGGATATTGACAGTCCGTAATTTAATCCTTTACAGTCTTAGTTTTTATGCGGGGATTCTTAACTGATTTCCTCGCTTTATTCTATCTAACCCGTAGGTTTTATCACTTAGCCTTACGGGCTATTTTTGATTAGACATTCACCTCTTTAAGGCGAAGTCCTTATAACTTCTTTCTAATCATGACCCGTGGGTCGTTTTAGTCCGTATATCTCTCATTTGTTTATAACCCTAAAGGTTATGTTGATCCCGTAGATCACTCTTTTTACTCGTGTCTTATTAAAATATATATTTGGTGTCAAAGCACTCTTTTTACGTTTGAAATTCATTTGTCTCAAGCTTACCGTTATCCGGCTTGCGCTTACTTACGCCTTCAAGCATTATACTTTATTCAACCCGTTCAATCTCAAAATAGTTGAATATAATTATCAGAATTTCTGTTTACGAAATTTTTATGGTCTTTTAGTCATAACTCATAATCCGAGTCCTTTGACTTTAAATTCATGTTCTCGTTTCTCGGTTTACGCATGTGTTTAATTCTTACCCATCAACCGGGTGTTTTACCAAAGTCGTTATTATTGCAATCCTCCCGGTATGCATTAAGACCTCGCTTCATTTTTATATTCTGACTTTGTCTTTAAGTTCGACGTTTTACAAAAATGACCCGTTAAGGGACATATTTGCATTTTCCGGGTTCGAGTGCAAGTACACTCCCTCCCATTGCTTGTCTAAATCATTTTTCATGTTTGCGTTTTCTGGGTTCGAGTGTAAGCACACTCCCTCCCATTGCTTGTCTAAATCATTTTACTTGCTTGCGTTTTCTGGGTTCGAGTGTAAGTACACTCCCTCCCATTGCTTGTCTAAATCATTTTACTTGCTTGCGTTTTATGGGTTCGAGTGTAAGTACACTCCCTCCCAATACTTGTCTAAATCATTTTACTTGCTTGCGTTTTATGGGTTCGAGTGTAAGTACACTCCCTCCCAATACTTGTCTAAATCATTTTACTTGCTTGCGTTTTATGGGTTCGAGTGTAAGTACACTCCTTCCCAATACTTGTCTAAATCATTTTACATGCTTCTTTGTCCCTTCGCTCGGGCTCATTATCCTGATGTAATACGCTTCAGTCACTCGGTTGTGCGTTTACATTATTATCAAATATTTTGCTTATCTGATTCATTTGGGTACTTTTTAATTAGTCCCATTCACCCCGCCCTTACTACATCGGATGTAAACGTGTCCGCCATAAGAAGTTCATGGTATCATATGCCACTACTTACTTGGCCAGAGTAAGCGATTAACACATGACACACATGACCTTTTTATAGTTTTCACATCACGCCCTATGTAAGCAACGCCTCTATTTGTTTCTCTTGGAAACAATCTCCCGAATACATTTTCTATTCGGGTTTTTCCAAGTTTTTAATCTACATATGCAACTTTCAATTTCTACTTGTTTGTTGCATATCACTATTTGTGCGATTATTTAAAAAGTGCACCTGGTAATGTTTGCCCCAACGGGCGTTCCTTGCCATTAACCTTGTTCGCGGTCGTTACGCGATTTAGTCCTCGGTGAGCATGCTCCTCTTATCATACCTCGGACCGTTCCATCATCATATCCACAATTCGTTTGACTCTCGTCGTCTCAAACGCGAGTGTCCTTCAATGAAAACATTCACAAAAGTTAGTAATAACAACTTCAATAATCGTCTGTATTATAATACAAGGCTTTTGCTACTATACGCGTCAACGCGCGTATTTTCTTCAACTATATCAATCATTTTAATAGAGGTAACGTGTATCACACGATAGCCCTATGTGTTGTTTACAACACCTTAGCATGCTACACTATTAACATACATGTACTTACCGGATTTGCGATCAAGCCTCGAACCGAACACATTTGTCAACAACCTTGAGCTCTGATTACCAACTTGTAACACCCTAGTTTCTATTTAACGTTTATAGTGTAAATACCAACAATTAGATGTGTAGTTAAGACTACACATACTATAAAAATACGGGTTTATTAAAACTTTTACAATTCATAAGTTATTCTAGGTAACATGATCGAATTCGTTGTTTAAATTTTACAACGTGGCAAAGTGCGGAAGCGTGTATCTTTATCGTGTTCGGTTCTTCGCTGAGCTTGATCGTCTTCCGGCGTCTAAAAGTACCTACATTTCAATAACATGAAATGCTTTAGTCATACGAGATTTAAATCATGTCCGAACGATGTCCGGGGAAACCATTGATTTTTCAATGAAAAACAAAATATATATAAAAAAATCACCACCGTAAATTACGGTGGGACCGTAATTTACGGTGGCCCCTGGGTTCATGCTTTTCTACCGTAAAACAGTAGAACCCCACCGTAGCTTTATTAGCTCCACCGTAAATTACGGTGGCACCGTAATTTACGGTGGACCCTGCATTCAGCTTCTCCATTTTGCCGTAATTTGACACGAAATCTTTCGTATCTTTCAAACCGCTTATCCGTTTGGCCTACCGTTTCTTCCTACGTGTTTGTAATTTGATTCTCCATCATTTGGAGTTAAAATCCGACATTCGGCTTAACAAGATTTAAGACTTCCAAGTCTTCGGCTTATTATCCTTTATACCAAATTTTGACCCGGTTATGCATTTTATCAAACAACGTATTTGTTTGATTCCTATATTTGATACACTTCATCAAATAATTGTGATATACCATATTAGGCTCTAATCATAGGTTTATTACACAAATTAAACCCGTTTTCACTAGTATGCTTATTTCGACCCGTTAAGGATATTTTAAGCACTTTTAAACTCAATTTCGCTTTCATTCTAATCTAGCGTTGTAACCTATATTTCTTATCTAATACTCTTCCATCACAACTAAATGTGTGTTGGATTTAAAGTAGATATCTATGTGTTCCGGATTTATACCCCTTGAAATATCATTTTACGGCAAAGACTCATATGGAGTCTTTTGGCCCAAGAATTACATCTTTCACTACCCGTACTCGTTCTAAACTTTTGTTTAATCATAAGACTCCTTTCCAAACAACCTCTAAGAGTTGTTTGTTCAAATTAGCCTACAAGGGCGTTTTGGTCGATTTTGGTCCTTCTTTTACAATGAAGGGCTATCACCAATTATTCGACCAAATTAGCACTTTTACATACATCATAAATAAGCGTACCTGGCTCGGATCAACAAATAGACCCGATTTTAATACCTTGCTTTATATTCGCTAATTAAGAACGATGCGAATATCCATTGGATATCTATTCCTGTAAGCATATGACTCGACAAAAGAATCATTAGTCTATATAGTCAAAAGGTGTTGTCTACACCTTTTGACCCGTTTGGCCGAATTGACCATTTATCTTTGCGAAATGATATTTATTATCATCTCCTCTACATGACTCTTCCCGTTTAACACCGTACGGTAATTTTAAATATAAACCGTGTATTTCTTTCGACATAATATGACCAATTTATCGATTTACTTCTTTTTAACCATTATTATGGTTTCTATCATCTTTGATTTTCTTGTTCCGTTCGACTACACGACGGAACATTATATTTCAATTGTTTAGATATCTCATTCATAATTTATATGATAAGAAAACATTCCACAATTTAAGACTAGTGTAAGCTATACTTACCTTACATCCGAATTATGCTTTTCCGCCATTCTTGCTTTGTTTGACCCGCTTCCTTTCCAAGCCTCCACCTAGCTTGTCAAGCGTCAAACTATCATCATAATTCGTAAGACGGTTATATTAGTCATCATTAATTATGACTATTCCATCTTACATATTTTCTATCACAATTACCATTCGATCTTATTAATGGTCGGTTTGACTACTAAAAGTCAAACGCCCCTTAGCATATAAATGCACATTCAAGTTCTATCTATCAATTAGTAGCTAACATGATCTTATACACTTAGTTACATGAACATGGCTACCAAATTTCATCATAACATTCAAAACCCATTTCAATCATGTATGAACAAGTTCCCAAATCACTTAATTTGTTTGAGTGCCTTGTTTCTATTATCCAATATGATGATTTTAAACATAAACTTATCATCATCTTTACTATTACATAAGAACCCACTTCCTAGTTTACTTGTTAATCACATACAAGTGATATTACTTCAAGTTCTTCATGATTTTATCATATCTAACAAAACCCACTTCTAGTTACTTATGAACTCTTAACAAAATCCCTAATTTGTTCAAGTAGTTCATTCATATGAGTTAGTATGATGTTTATAAACACCATTAGAACATCAATTTCATCAATTCAACCAAAACCCACTTAGCACATAATAGGGTAATTATCAAATCCCTAGTTTGACAACAATTCATCAAGATGCCTACTAGGGTTTGTTTCTAAACCAAGATATAATCAAAATAACACTCATAGATTTAACATTCATTCCAGAATTTCGATTATGATTGTTCATCATAATCTCAAAGTATCACCAAATCTGAAAATTCGACTTACCTTGTGATCCCCACGACTAGGTGATCATTTATATGCGTTCATGCATCGATTTGGGTTTTGATTTGAGCATCAATTTGTTGATTTTCTGTGTTTTAGGGTTGAAGCTTGGGACCTCCTCCTTGTCTGGTTGAAATCGCAGAACACACACCACGTATGTGTGTGTTTTGTGTTTACTACTTTATTTAATTGAAACTTTAATTCAATTGTCCATGTCTAGTCCCTTCACTTTACACAAGTTATTTAAAGGTATCTTAACCACATTAGTTCTTATTTTGTCAAGACATTAACTAACTAGGTTAATACTCCTAGTTACTTGGTGGGTTCCGGGAGTTATAATCCGTAGTATTTTAAGTTCCGTTAACTCGGGCTCTTATAAACTCAATTCATTGTAACTTTGTTTCGCTTGTATTTAATATTAGGATTTCTTATTAAATCCCAAATATTTACCGGGTTATTTTTACTACTAGCGGCACTTTACCCGTCTTTTAGTATTAACATGGGTTAATTACCAAACCCGTTTTCGGGGTGTTACAAGTCCACCCCCCTTAAAAAGGGTTTCGTCCTCGAAACCAAGGTACATACCAAATAATGTAGGGTAGAGACGTTGCATCTCCTCTTCGGACTCCCACGTAGTGTCCGAGCCTTTCTTATGCTCCCACTTGATATTGACTTGATCAATTCGTTTGTTTTCGCAATTGCTTGACCTTCCGATCGAAAATATCCAATGGTCTCACCGCATAATTCAGGCTATTATCCACCTCGATATCATCGTAATGGATATAAGTTGTTTCCTCCGTTAGACATTTCCGCAATTGCGACACGTGAAACGTGCGATGTATTCCACTCAACTCTTCCGGTAGCTCGAGGCGATAAGCCACCTTGCCAACCCCGTTCGATGATTTTAAATGGCCCGACAAACCTCTGGCTTAGTTTCTCTCTTTTCCTGAATCGAATGACACCCTTCCTTGGGGAAAACTTTTAGCATAACTATATCACCTATTTCCTATCCTTTGTCCCCCTTTTTGATCGGGTTGTCTTTTGACCATTCAGTCACTGAGTCCGTCAGCATACTTACTTGACGCTAGTTTTATATTAACAAGCGCTCTACATAGGTCACAGTGTTATTTAGGCTACAACTTGTTTTCTTGCCTAAACTAATTGGTCACCATCTTACCTCATACCTCGTCATTCGGGTATCCAATATTGCCATCATCGGCCCTTTACGTGCTTATAATTTCATATCTAGTCATTCACACTATAACGTGATTACATTCTCTATTAATTTTGTGTCCGTGATCACATCAGGCCATGTTTAGTTTTACATCGACTTTTCATTCTTAAGAATCTTTCCTCCGAATGCATCTTCTTACAGCTTTCGGCGTTAGACCTATATTCTTTAGTACTAACCATTTTCTAATTTCTCTCTCGGTATTCATAGGTGTTAGAACATCGTTACTTTACTAAAACTGAATTTTAGTTTGATGTTTCTCTCTTTAACCATGTCGATTAATCATATCGAGGAATTGACGACAAGGATTATTCTTCGGGATTATCATTTTACGCGAGAAATCATAATTGGTTCTCCACGCTTTATATATCGACCCGTAGGTTCCTTTACTTAGCCTTGTAGACTATTCTATTAGGTCTTCACCTTTTTAGGGTGAGACCCCCCTCCTAGTATGTTCCTTTGTATTTGCGACCCAATGGTCATTTTGTTCCCGTAGACCTTTACATTGTTTATAATCTGGAGGTTATGGTGATCCCATGGATCACCTTCTATTCGTTTGACCTTGACCGTAGTCTAAGGCTACACTCATTTTCTTTCGGATTATTTTTCCGACTCTATGACTTCTTATGTGTCCTTCGCGTCGGTTATTTTATTCATACTGTTATTTGGTTTATGCCCCTATTTCCTTTCAACCCATTACCCGGGTTCTTGATCTTGATATTTTTAACACTCTGGTTTCATTGGTTTGCATTTTCCCTTTCATACTCTTTTATGACCTATCCCATAGATTCAATAATATTTCACTCTTTCATTATCCAGGTTGCGCTTACTTGGGATATCAACTATTATACTTTATTCAACCCGCCCAACATTAAAGTAGTTGAACATGACTATTGAAATTTCTGTTTTTGCAAAAATTTTATCGTTTTCTCAGTCATAACTCTTAATCCGAGTCTCTTGACTTTTAATTCGCGATCTTGACTGTTGGTTACGCATTTGTCTGAAAACATACCTATTAATTGAGTATTTTATCGATATTATTTTCATAGAAACCCTTCCGTCATTCCTTAAGACTTTGTTTCTCGATTTATTTGGTCGTATCAGCAAAACCCCCCGCTTTTACTCAACCAAGTCTTTTATTCTTTCACTCGTCTGGTTTGACTTGTTCGTGTGAGTTCCATCTCCTATGACAGTCAACTTTATCCTTAAGCTTTGACATTCTAAATTGTCGATTCATATTTTCGTTTACTTGATTCTTATTCTAACGCTTTCATAATGTTTGTCTTACTAATTCTTTTACATATTCACCCTCATCAAGGTGATTATCGTTCTTCCTCGGGAGGAATTTATTAATAACATGTTACTTGGGTATCTACCCATACCCGAGCTTTTAAATCCAAATTTATTGGTATTAAATTATTTACAGCAACAAATAATACATATTGTCCATTTAGTTTCTTTTTTCGAGGATAGTCCTATCCAAATCTTAATCTCTTGATTTCTGACTTTAACCCATTGTTACAATAACAAAATCAATTCATTTCATGTTAACGTTTCATATCGTTGTATGGAATTTATCCACATCGTTTGTTGACATAAACGATGTTTCTATCTGTTTCATTTAGTTTGGCTTAGTCTATAACCATGTCCTTGTCATCTATTACTATTGTAAACTCCCAGGGTTCGGGTGTTATTACACTCCTCCCTATTATGACACTTATCTTTCATTACGTTCTTGGGTTCGAGTGTGCGCGCACCCCTTCCCAAGGCAATATTTATCATGATTATTTTTACCTCGATGCTCAACGTACAGTTTCAGCACCTCTTATAAACTATAGAACTTTTATTATTACCTCTTTCTATTTTTCAAAGCCTTGGTAATTTCGTTAACACTAATGTAGAATGTTAAATAAATCGATATAAAACAAACGATTTATTTGCACTCGTAATAATTAAAAATTATGCTGAAATTTAATTTACAAGAGTATACCTGAAACGACATCAGGTTCAGCTTTAGCCTCCGTGGCTGTTATATAAAACAACTTTGTCCTTGATTTCTGGGCATCAGACTTTGTGTCGGTTGTGTCCTTGGTTCCAAGCCTCTCTGGACATTTAGACTTTTTATGTCTTGGCTTACCACATGTGCCCTTGTGAATTTTTCCACAAAATCTACACTGATGTAACACACTTTTTGTAACTCCCTTCTTGGGAGCTTTATTAGACTTGAACTTCTTTACGGATCTTGGATTCATATCCAACACCCTCCTTTCTTCTATTTCTTGTAGTATGCTGTCTTTCAATTCAGCCATCATATCGTTCACCACCGGCACGATTGTGGTTTGTAATCTATCAATATACTATGATAGACTATTTTCTAGAGCTTTTCCAACCTCCTCGGAAATCTTAGCTTTCATTTGTTCAGTCAATTGAGATGTCGAATCATCTCCGTTTACTCCAGACATTTCTTCAACTGAAACATCCATCACGATTTATCAATAATTATTTAATTCATTTCCGTCTTATTATACGGAAATTTATATCATTCTCACTCAGTCATAAATAATGTGTTATTCTTTTTCGGTTTGGTCAAGTATATATCTTGCCTTACCTTTCTTACTTAGTGTATTTTCCCGGGTTCGAGCGTATTCATACACTCCTCCCATCTTTCCGTCATCTTGAAGTTGAAATGTTTACACTAATTATTAAACATTTCATTTATGACATATGCGGCATTCATTTTGATCTAACCAAGTTCACCACTTGCTTAAACCATTTATGCTTAGTGCACTTTTCCGGGTTTGAGTGTGTAAACACGCACTTCCCGTGCATATCAATTCAAATTTCCTTTTTCTAGTATTCTAGTAAGTCTACTAAAGCAATTAATTCTTACCGAACGATCAATCAAGCTTGAACCGAACACTTGTTGACAACCTTAAGCTCTGATACCAACTTGTAACACCCTTCTAATTACTACTTGAATTTAGTAATTAGAATACAATTTTATGTAAAAGATATCCAAACTATATCATAAGTTTCATAGATAAAGTTTATAGGTAGCAAAACCTTAGTCAACTAACGACTAATTCAAACATTCATAAGTTAATTAGCAAAAGATTACATTTCCAAAAACATTGTCTATTTAGATAACGCGGAAGCTTCAAAAGTTGTGTTCGGTTCTTCAACATGCTTGATTGTCGTCCACATCCTTACAAAACCTGAAAACTACGGATTTTTATCAAATCTTAGTGTTAAAATTCTTAAGTATATTACATAATCGAAATTATGCTAAAAAACGAATTCAATTAACGAGAATATACCAAATTCAACAAAAGATGCAGGACTCTACCGTAACTTACGGTAGACACCGTAAGTTACGGTAGATCCTGGAAGTATTGGTCTACCGTAAATCAGTAGAATCCTACCGTAACTTTTTGGCCTCTATCGTAAATTACGGTACCACCGTAATTTACGGTAGTTCCTGAAAGGTTATGTTTTGTCTTCTTTATTTATTTCAGCCAAATCCAACTCCTTGGATCTTTCGTTTTAACAAAACAACACACTAAATTCTTGTATTTTGATATGTCAATTATTAATCGATAATAAAAGACCAATCAATCATATTACGAAGCAATATCCATGCTTTAATTTATTATTCGACCCATTTGGCTCATCTACGGAATCTTCCAATATGATGACTACCAACGAGATCTTATCCATCCTTGATCCATTATTCAATTTAGCGAACATCATCGCTTTTAAAATTTACACAACTTCTATTCTACAATACGACTATATGGAATTTAACAAAATTTCACTTAAGTAACGGTCAAATTACATACTTGCATAACTAAACAACATTATCAACCAACAATTCTAATTAACTATTTTGACCCGTTTGTTTGTCGAGTGAACTTCGTCACTTCTATGACATACCAACTCGCAATTTACACTACATTCTCATTAACTTTTCTAAGACTATTGTTTATACACAATGTAATGAAACCGAAGTTACGTACCTTTAAAGCACACCTTTCAAGCATGTATCACCTCCGGCTTCTCATTAACTTTTCTTGACGTTCTGGATTCTTTGCCTAAAGAGTTCAATTCACAATAAGTTTAGAACTCTTTCACAAGCTTTAACGCATAATTCTTTACAATGATCAAGTCTACGTTTTCACTCAACTTTTAAGATTTTAACCCTCATTTAGGCGTTTTATCAAACACCTAGCGGGTCAGATTTCTACATGATCTAAACCAAGCTCATGACTTGAGTTTATCACCCTAATTAACTTCAATTAGACTATATACACGTATTTTAACATCATCATTTCAGAAATCACTTTCTATGACCCATATTACACTTGAATAATCATTCTCAACCCTAGTGTTTACTAGTTTCCCACAAAACCCATGAATCACCTTCAATGTGTTCATGAGTTTCAGGAATTAGCCATGATTTCGCATGTTATTGTCTAGGTTTTACTCCTAGATACTATATCAACACTATTCTACCCAAATAGCAAACATGCAACATCAATTTTCAGATTTCCCAATTTCATGAGAATTTCAACCAGAGAATTAACACCAAATTTTACATACCTTGTGATCCTCATGAGGATCACTAATCTATGTTCAGATTTTGATTTGGGACAGAAATTAGCCTTCAATTGATCAATTTTGTGGAGTTAGGGTTGGATGAGGAGTCCTGGTCGCCCTTTTTCCTTGTCTGGTTCGACCTCAAACACACACCAGTGTGTTTGAGTTTCTAATTTACTTGTTTTATTAATATTAGTTTTTGTTTAAACACAATTGGTCCCTCAATTTTCACCCTTTATTTATTTTCACTTCTAAACTACTCACAACTCATTCTCTAACTAGGTTAACATTATTCCTAGTTAGTTTATAATTCTTATTTATTCGCAATGTTATTGTAATATAAGAATTCGTATTTTCGGGATGTTACACCTCCTATGTCTTTCACTTCCTCCAGAATGTCTCTTCATCTCAGCAACACCCAATTGTCCGAGCAAACAGCCAAATTTGCCCAGCGAATAGGCGAAGTAATCATAAAGTCTGTGGATTTAGGTGTCGCCATGTCTCGTCTCAATAATAAAGCCACCAAGAAGAATCAAAATCCAAGCCTTCGAAAAGGTCAAGGAAGCGTAAAGCTTCAAAGAAACCTGCAGCAGTTGCACCAAATCAAGCGGGACCTAGCCAGGTGGCAGCACCACCAGCCAAGAAGCGATACAAGGGAACTACTCCCTTATGCAATCAATGCAACTGTCATCATCCAGATCAAACACCATGTTTCAAATGTACCCACTGTGGACGATGGGGACATTTGGTTGACGTGTGCCGCTTTGCTATCCAAAACAAAACTGTTGCAAATGTTGCTGCTACTCAACTACAAGCCAACCCTGCTCAAGCTCGCTTTCAACCTGGATCGTGCTACAACTGTGGCGAGATGAGCCATTTCAGGAACAAATGCCCAAAGATTATCCATGCAAATCCAACCCACGGATGAGCATTTGGCTGATTAGGAGAAGCTGCTGCTTTAAATAATTTGAATCTTCTGCTTTTGTATCTTTTGTTGAATCCTGAAACAATCTGCTTTGTTTATAAATAAATTGTTGTTCACAATTCTGATGTACAAGTGTAGTTACATATGTGTATGGGATTTCCCTATGATACCCACATCAAAGAACCATGTTCTTTAAACAAACTACTCTTATGATTCTCCCTTTCAAGTGATCGCTCATGATTTCCTCAAAAATTTTAAGTATTCGTTTCATTCTAAGAAATGAAGTACAGGAAATAAAGCGACATTATGAGTAATCGTGCTTTTTGCACATCTGTGCCTTTGAATCCTTGGTTAGATAACTGAGGGTATTTGCAATCTCATACCCATATCATTACATTCTGATTTTCATAACAACATGCATAGCATAAGTTTTCAAAACAACCTTTATGATTTCAAAACATTCCATATAGTTTGAAAACATTTTTAACATAGTGTATTTACTTAATATATCAAGTGCATGATTTCAAAAGAATCATACATGTTTTCAAAAACCTTATACATAATTTCAAAATTCATCTCGCATGATTTATAAAACATTTTTATACTTTTCTGATACACCTATTCTATGATTTCAAAAGTATTATGTAAGGTTTCAAAAACATTAAACATATTTCAAAAAAGAACCCCATGCATAGTTTTCAAAAACATTTTCTCGTGCATTGAGTTAACCTTCAAATTTTGCTTCATATGTCGCCTTGGCATATCTAGCGCCTCAACTTCATGAGCATTTTACCTCATATTCCGACTTAAGCACGTCTAGTGCAAGGTTTTGAAACGCCTCCCGCTTTTCAAATCATAAAATCCATATGGGATCTTCTTACCTTCACAATTAGATCCTTGTAGATAATTATCGTTCAAATCAGAGTCCTTCATTGGATTCCCTGTATGCCTTAATTCAAGCATTTCGATTCCTTATAATCGATATCGAATTTTCTTTTTATGATCTTCCTATCTTTATAGTTAGATTCTTGGAAATATTTAAAGTGCCAATCAAAATCCACATATTGGATAACTGGTATGCTTTAAATACATGTGCACAATTAACAAAACAAATTAAAAAAATGATAACAAATTAAAGATCAAGATAAACAATTTTGTGATTTTGTGATTATGTGTTATGCATTTTTCTTTTGTGTTTTTGTTTTCATTATCCAAACCCTCGTAGAATCTTCCATATCTTGATGTGAGACATTCGCAGTAGGATATCCAAAGGTACTACCCTAAATCATTAATGGGCTTCTACGTAATAGTTAAGACCCTTGGATTATATAGTACCATTCCAAAATTCAAAGAGACCCCCTGAGTGGTCTAAATCAAAAGATTGATTCAGAATCTGGTTAAGAATGACATGTGGTGATATGGCTGAACAGACTCCTTGGTAGTCTATTTAAATCATTTATTGATTTAATTAAAAGGACCCTATGGTGGTCTAGTCACACTCATCACAGGTTTGTTCATTTGGGTTTTCCCCCTACACATTATAAAATGCACTGTGCGGACTATGCAAGGAATTACGTAATTATGGACGCGTACATAATTATGAAATTCAGTGCACCAGATCCCCAGTAAGATTTATCATGTGTAAGAACCTATAGTGGCAACAATAACGAAACGTGAACAATGTAATGAAGGTACGGTGGACGCACCAATAACGCTTTATATACTTGTATATAAGTTTCCCTCTTACATTGCAAGCATGATATTATTAATGTTACTAGAAGTTCAGAACCTTAACCAGTGTTGTTTTATCTTTTCAATTTCATGTTTCAAGCTCTCACAAGTTTCCTCTAAATAAATTTCGGGATGAAATTTCCTGAAGTAGGGGAGACTGTGACACTTGTGCCTCCACGACCATTAAATAGATGCCAAACCAATGAAATATTGTATTTCATACTTGGGATTTGTATAAATATGTGTATCATTTGCACATATCAATTCTCGTTCGATTTCGAGCTCTAAATCGCTTTCTAGGAAGTTATACGCGCACTGATGCGTAAACGTAATCAGATTAACGCGAAAAACACTCTGGAATAGTGACATGGGCTTAACATACCTTAAATAACCTTTACATAAATTATAAATAAGATTTGGAAGGTTTGGTGTGTCGAAATCAAGCTTATTCGCTTATAGGGACTAAATTCGACAAACTACGAAAGTATGCCGATTCGTACTGTAACAAAATTCTGGAACATGACCATAAGTTAAACATACCCTAAATATCCTTTACATAGCTTATAAATAGGCTTTGAATGGTTCAGTGTGCTAAAATAAACTTATTTGATAAATAGGGACCAAAAGCGTCAAAAAGTGCATAAGATTGCATTTTCGCGCATATCTTACGTTCTGAATATATCCGGATATCCAAAAATTTATGTAATCATTAAAATATTTTATTTTAGTGATTGGCATGATAAAATTCCATTCCTCGCTTAATTTGGATCGTTTTTGCGTTCGTTATGACTTCCGTCGTAATTAACCGAACAACGCAACCATACGACCAAACGAACCAACATCCGAGATGTTTTTGAGCATATTTTAACTTCCCCATACTTTAACATCATTTTAGAGCTTTGAAATGGGGTTAACGGGGCTTAAAAGTGCCAAAAGTCAAGTTTTACAAGTGCATGGACCATTTTTGAAATTTCTAACCAGATTCAATGAACCTAGTCCAATTTTGAAGTGTTGATGGTTTTAATGGCTAGTTTTGGATGCTATGGGCTCAAATTTGTTGGTTTTAAACATTCTCATGGTTTTTGAAAACCATGAGCCCAAGTGGAGGGCCAAGATCAAAGCACGAAATGCGAGGAAAGATCCTAACGGTTTACCGAATCCTATATAAACCCATGCCTTCACTTCATTTCAACGTGAGCGTAATCACGATGGTTATAGTCCCTAGTGACTATACCTACTGATTACCACGTTGTTTAGGTGTAGTGACGAGTCGTAGTTTCGGCCAAAATGCGTATTCTTGCGTATTTTGTAACCAAACTACTTTTAGGTATCAAAACCGTTTGTTTTGATACCAAACATGTTTTCTAAATTTGTTAATCATGTTTTAACATGTTTAGCTCGTCGCTTTAGGTTTAGTGCTTATGTAGGGTCGTAAGGTAAGCGGTCTAAACAACCGCTTAGACTTTCGAACCCGACCCGTTTGGTTGATCATTAGGATCCGACCAAACACATTAGGTGACCATAGTTGCATAGGGAATAACCTTCCGAGGTTATACCTTATGGTCACTTCGTTTAAGTAGTTGTAGGATAGGTAGTTTATATGCCTTAGGTAAATGACCTAAATGCCCTTTTTACGCATAAATTCATTTTAAGCATATGTAACCTAAATTTTGACATATAAACTGAATAGGTAACATTATTGGACATATTAAGGCATATGGTACTTGTCATAGGACTAGTTAGGTGTTCCGAACGCGTTTTACGCGAACGACGCGTTAAAGTGGCGTAAGCTACCTTAACGAGTCGTAATGGGTCGTAAGCACTTAGGTTAGGTTTTGTTTTAGAATGTAGGCTTTGTTAAACCATATTACATGAGTCCTACACTCATTTGGTTTACGAAACCTCATTTTATCCGATCCTCCGATTTTGGTCCATTTATTTACATAGTTATCTATATTAGGTGCCGTTTGATTTCCGTGATCCCTCTAGCTCTGCTTGGTTGTTCTTCGAGACTTCTAAGCACCCTTAAGTGAGTACATAGACCCCTCTTTTACTGTTTTTCAAACATTTTGGGGTGAAACACATGTGCCTACTTGTTACTTTCATGCTTTCCATGTTTTCATATCATATACTTGCTATGTTCATTAGTGCACTATTAGTACATGATTTCATGATGTTTTTGCTATGTATGCCCATTTAGTGCATACTTAGTACATCATTTTACATTACATTTCATGCTATGTATGTCCATTTAGTGCATACTTAGTACATCGTTTTACATTACATTTCATGCTATGTACGTCCATTTAGTGCATACTTAGTACATTATTTTACATTTCATTTCATGCTATGTATGTCCAATTAGTGCGTACTTAGTACAATTGTTTACATTTCATTTTATGCTATGTATGTCCATTTAGTGCATACTTAGTACATTATTTTACATTTCATTTCATGCTATGTATGTCCTTTTGTTGCATACTTAGTACATTATTTTCATAAAACATGCTTACATTTTGGTATGACATTTGGTTTGTTTAAATGGCTCAAAAATACATTCATTAACATTAGCTACGCCATTCGTTAGTAGGTAGTGGTACCAAAGGAATTGACAACTCCCGTTCTTGACATCCTCGGTATGTTTGGATGGAAGGAATGACCGAATTCGATAAACATAACTCAGATAAACCTTTAATTTGTTTAAGGGTTTATCGCCACAGTCTCAAGGCTTGAATGTATGCATTTTCACAACACCGCATAGATGTTTGTATCAGTAAAGCATGCATTATTTTACAAAACATAAATTTTGATTATAATTTATCAATTGCATTGTTTTGTACATTTATTTCTTATAGGGTAGAGTAAATGCTTTTAATCAATAAAGGCTTTTTTATTCACTCTACAGTACATTTGTTTACACAATAACATTTCAACATTTGTTTAAAGCATTAAATTTAGTTATACATGAACATTTTACATTGGTGGTTTGTTTGGGTAAGTGATTTAAGTAACGAGACATGTGTAATATGATAAAAGCATGGTGGATACGCCGCTGGTACTTCCTATATATAAGTGCTTTTATGATATTACATATCGTAGCGTTATTTAAACCATTTCAATTTTGACATATTACATTTTATACAAATTAACATATCTTTACAAAACATTATTTTACAAACAACACGTTTTATACAAATTCATTATACTTAGTTATTTATTTAACCATACATATTTCTTTTATATCATATGTTTCCTTACCGATTTTTATATGATTTATAAAACAAAAACATTTTACAAGGATCATGACTGACTTTTGTTAAACAACTTTTTCTAAACTTATAAGTCATGAATCCTAAATCAATAAAACCTATGTATCTCACAGGCATTTTTATGCTAACGTACCTATTTTCACATGTGTTTCAGGAAATGATGCATAGGATTGATTAAGATACACTTAGGCAGACTCGGGCCTTAGTGACAATAAAAGATGTTGTTAGTGCATGCGTCTGTCGACTTCGTCTTGTATCGAGTCTTGTATGTTTTAAGATAGATCAGGGCACGTTATACGAGTAAAATGTCAAATATAGGGTGAAAGACAAGTTCAAACGAAATTAGATTAGGTAATTCCGTTTGAAACTAATTTCGCTCGAATCGTAATTCCGCTTGGGGATTGTTCAAGCGAAATTACAGCCCTATAAATACCTTGGTCCTGATTCCGTTTGAGTTTAGTTGTGTGTGATTCCGGTTGAGCCACGAAGTGCTGCCGAAGTGTCGTCTTGCTGTAAAACGTTAACAAATCAATATACAGACAGTTTAAAGTGATAATTCAGCTGATTTGAACTCGATACATCTGTTTCCGCCTTTCGTATTGAGATAAACTCTTCTGATCGACTCGTTCGGGTCTGAAAACGATCCTACAAGTGGTATCAGAGCTCTGGAGGAAGAGTTCATACCAATTCAGCTGAAAATTTCTGATTTCTACACCTTCTTTCAAAATTAAACAAGTTTTCATGGTTAAAATCGGCTAATCTTTTCACAATGTGTGCGTAACTGTGTTTTAACAAACCCTTGAAAGTTTCAGAATTAAAATCGGCTTAAATCTTGATCAATTAGACAAAATTTGGACCGAAAGGATGACATCATCATGATTTTGTTTGAACAAACTTGGTGATTTCGTTTGAGATTGCACATTGTCCCTAATTCCGTTTGAAATTACTGGCTAATTTCGTTTGAAAACGGTATCTCGCTTGAATTGTTGGGTGATTTCGTTTGAAGATAGTAATTTCGTTTGAGTATCTCATTTGAAAGTGGCAATCCCGTTTCAAATTGTAATTTCGTTTGAACGCTCATACAGAATCAGCAATTTCGTTTGAAAAGTTGTTATTTGAAACGATATTAGGTATTTCGTTTGAGGGTGTATTATGTGTGAAGTGTAATTTCGTTTGAGAGTGTAATATCGTTTGAACAGAACAGTTTTGTGAAATTTGAAAAACCGAAACATGGAAGAGGAATTCTACGACGCATTCGCTACCCCGGTTACCCCGATTACTCTCGTACAGAACACGATGTTGGAAAATGAAACGGGGACTATGCAAAAACCACCTAAACTTATGAACATTGAGGAGTATAAGGGTTGGGAAGGACGTTTTGAGAACTGGGTACAAGAAAATTATTTGGATGCTTGGGAATGTGTCGAGATGAAATACATTAGACCGATGAATGATGACGAAGAGATTATTGCGATTAAAGATCTGAGTGCTGAAAATCGAAAGAAATACAAAGATGAGAAAATGATGCTAAGTCTACTACAATAAGCTGTGAAGGAAGATATCTTGGTTTTATTGCAACACAATGGAACTTCCTATTCAATATGGAAAGCTTTAAGATCGAAGTTTGTTGGAAGCCAAGAGATGGTTAAAAACAAGAAATCACTTCTGAAGAAAGAGTTTGATCTGTTTCGTGGGTTGAAAAATGAAAGCACAAAGCAAATTATCGAAAGATACTGCAATTTGTTAGCGAACATGAAGAGATTGAGCATCGACAAAGATAATGAAGAGTTGATTGAAAAATTAGCTGATGCTTTGCCATATGAGACTTGGGGTACATATCTCATGATGTTGAGGAACAAGAAAGGTTTTAGCAGTCTGACACTGAGCAAGTTCATTGAAAAGATTGAGGCTCAGGAGACGGAACAAAGAAAGGTTTTAAGAATGAAAGATTTCGATGGTGAACAAGACATTAGTCTCTATTACAAAGGTGGTGTCAGTGATAAATCCACCAACATGTCACCAAAAGTTGAGACAACTTTCAATGCTAAGAGTTCATCAGGAAGTTCATCCAAAGGATCCAACAGCAACACAAGTTTTTCATCATATCCATCATTTGATCCGAACATTTCAACAACCAAGATTGGCAAGAAGCTACAATGCAACATTGTTTTGAATCTGGAGAATGATGAGGATTATTCAGCAGAAATTGCTAAGAGTTACATGTCTTTGTTGGGAACTGTGCTGGAGTCTTATGGAAGTTTTGTGGCAGGTCGGATCGGGAATCCAATGTTGACAAAAGAGGATTACGATCAAATAGATGCTGAAGAGATGGAGTTAATGGACATAAAGTTGTGTTTGGCAAGTGGGTTAAGATGAGCTGAGAAATTTAAGCAGATCACTGGAAGAGATGACTTACGTGAATCTAATGTTTCTACTTTAGGTTTTGATAAATCTAAAGTCACTTGTTTCCGTTGCAGGGAAAAAGGACACTTCAAGAGGGAGTGCAAAAACCGCGAAGCAAGTGGAGCTCAAAATTTGTTCAACAACAACAATGATTACTATCGGAAGGCCATCTATCATCAAGTTGCACAACAACAACAAGAACCACAAGTGGCACATGGAAGAAAAGTGATTGAAGAATTTCAAAGAGAGCTTGTATGGTGAATCAGGATGACAAAGAGCCAACAAAAGGTTTCAGCTGGGACAAATATATTTCAGCCGATAATAAAGCATGCCTGATAAACCAAGATGATGAAAAATTACCAGAAGGGTTTAACTGGGAAGGTTTCAGTTGGGATGATTATGATCCTAACAAAACTTCAAGTCACAAAGCCTTTGTTGCTCGAGTTGAAGAAGATAGTGATGATGATAGAGAGTATTATGCAAAATGAATGGCAGCTCATTTGAAAATGATGGCAGAAAGTGATAGTGAAGATGAAAAAGCTAAAAAGAAAAAGAAAAAGGTCAAAACATCGGTCAGCAGTGATGATGAAGCTGTTCCAGTGATAAAGAAAAAAGTGAAAGATATTCCAAAGTTCAAAGTTGAGGAAGAAGTTGATGCAAAGAAGAGTCCAGTGATTTGTGAAAATTGTGAAGCTGTAAAGAAGCAGAACAGCACATTGATGAACAACATGAACATGCTGAAAGAATCTAATGATGTTCTGAACAAGGCCATGAATCAATACAATCAATCAAGTGAAGAACAAGCAACAGCAATGAAGACACTTCAAGGAGCTTTCATGATAAAGCAGAAAGTGGTGAACAATTACATTGAGAAGTGTGCTGTGCTTGAACAAAAACTGGAAACTCAAAGAATTGAGACAGAAAGAGTAAACCGTTTGTTGAAAAGTTACTCATGTACTTCTTATGTCATTGACAGGATTTATCCAACTGTTGAAGGCATGAAGGCATTTGAAGATGACGAAGTAACTGAAGAATAAAAGGTTTCTGAAGAAAAGACTCCTGAAAAGAAGAAAGAAAAGAAGAAGAATACTAAAGAGAATGATTCTGGTAAGAAACAAGGTTTCAGTTACAACAAGTGTCCACCCCCGCTTGAAAATGGATATTCTCTGAGAAATCCAAATTCAGAAAGAGTCGAAAAGGCAACAAATTTACAGTGGGAGTCGGAGTCTTCAGTTAACTTGCCAGATAATATTGATGTCACGTTTACGTCATCTGACACTGATCATGAGTCCGAGTTAATAAAGAAAGTGGTCGATCAGGTGTTGGATAAAGATGAATCCGAGGAGTCAAAGTCGGAGTCTATGTCAGAGTTAAAGTCTGAGTCTAGCATTCCGAGTCAAACCAACAAATAGGGCAAAAGAGTATACAATAAAGAATTCCTGTTATCAAAATCTAATTTGGATAACGAAACGTTTAAAGTTGCATATACTTTGAATGATTCTGACAAATTATATTTTGATGAGGAATTTCCAATAAGAGGTGTCAAATCTGACATGATCAAAAAGGTTTTTCAAACTAACAGAAATTAATATTTCTGAAATAAAAGATGTAAATCTTACTGATAAACCTAAAAAGCACACCTCAACAGTTCAACAAAGAGAAAACAAGAAAAAAGGTTACAGTTCTGGTTCAGGTTATCGAAAGAAACCAAACCATCACGGTAATTTCAAAAAGAAATGTCTTGGTTTTATTCCACCAGAAAATCATAAAAATGAAAAATATGTTCTAGATTTTAAATCAAAAATGATATTTGTTTCAGGTACGTCTTCTGAAGAAGAGAAAGAAAATCTATTCAGAAAGCAGTCGAACAAAGAATTCCATGCGAAGAAGCAAGAAGAGATGAAGACTGCTGATCAGATGAAAGAAACGAGAACCTGTTTCCAATGCAACACTGTTGGTCATATTGCCAAGAATTGTTCCAAGGAAATTCAGTCAAAACAGGGAGTTTCTCGTAAACTGAAAGATAAAAAGGTTGAGTTTGAACCACAAATTGATAGAACTAAACTTTTCAAAAATTCAATTTTTGAGATTGGTGAAAGTTCAAACAGATTTTACAAGAAAAGGGCAAATCTTGACAACCAGAAATGGGTTGTTAAGAAATCAGAGGACAGTTCTAGCAATGATTCTGATTCGATAAAATCAGAGGAGCTATCTTCTGGCGATGAATCTGATTCCACAAAGTCAGAGGAGCCACAAATTGAATCAAAATGTGAGAATTCAGTTCCTCAAATGGATGATGTTAATTTTCCACCATTGAAGGCTGAAAACTTTAAACAAAAAGTTGGTAAAATTGAGATTTCAAATAAATTTTTCTCTGAAAAGAAAGAATTTGATATTGAAAAGGCTTTTAACTCCACAGTTCATAATATTTTTGGAAAAATGGTTGACAGGAAGGTCAAAGGAGTTAAGGAATTTTACGAGAAGAAAACAAAGAAGCAAGGTAAAGTATCATCCCTGGTTTGTGACTGGGATGGTACCTACTATGAACAATAAAATTCTTGACTAGCCGGAGCTCCCAAGTTGGTAATCGCGGAGCAGGAATCGGCATCATTCTTATATTGTTTGTTTGAAAAATTGAAAATTGGTCACTAGTATGACTTGCTGGAACTCCTAGGTTGGTAAGTGAGGAGTAGGTATCGGCATCTTGAGAATTCAACCTACATGTGGTATTGGTTGGTAAGCCATGTGGTTGAAAAAGAGTTTGTGATACAAGTGGTAAAATCAAAGTCATTAGGTTGAACTTGATTGGACCATTCTTACAAGTGGTACTTAATTTTCAAGATTAATCAGGGACATTAACTTATACTTGTTTTATTTTTCTTACAAGTGGTATTTTGAAAAACAATATGATGAACCCCTAACCTACAAATGGTAAAATTAATCAACAAAACTTATTTTCCGGAAAAATCATTTGATTAAAACAAACTTAAGTGTTTTGAAATCACAATGGGAAAATAGTTTGTTGTAAGGGGGAGTTCTGATTGTTTATGCCAAGTGAATGGCGAATTGAAGCGATTTGATATCGGTTGTCATTTTACTTGTACAGTTTGTTTTCATTTTTTTTAAATGTGTTTGTATTTTAGGGGAGTAAGAATTTCAGAAAATCCAAAAACATTAGAAAATTTGAAAATTCAAAAACATTGAAAAATGCAAAAACGAGTTTTGTTGTGCAAAAGAGGAAATGATAGTACATCAGTGGACTGTCACAGCATGCTAAAGAAATGTAAAGTCAAAATGTGATAAATGGTCTCACTAAAGATGTGACGGTAGGCTCAGCTAGACTAGTAGATTTGCGATAATGATACAAACTTAAATGAAAAAGCCTAGTTCTAGTGGGAAACATGGTCAAAAGCATAGTACTTAGCTTTGTCCTTCTTGATTGTGTGCCTACTCAGTAATCGCTGATTGTCGAAAGACATAAAACTGGTTAAGTTTGTGAAATTTCACAACTTTGCTAAAAAGTCGCTGTGATTGTGTATTTCATTTTGCAAAGATTTAAACTTGTTTGATTTCTTTATTTTGTTTAAGCATTTGACATCCTCTGCGTATACGTGAGTATCGACCTGGATGTTATTTCCTAAACGTTCTGCTTTATTTTCTTTGGTGTTTCGTTTAAGCTTTGGACCTCCTCTGCGTATACGGAAGTATCGACCTGGTGGTTAAAGCCTAAACAACTTCAACTTATTTTTATTTTCTTATTTTGTTTAAACATTGGACTTTCTCCGCGTATACGGAAGTATCGACCTGATTGTTAATGTTTAAACATTCTGCTTTGTTTTCGCACAAATCACAGTTGATAAAAGTTTAAAGGCATTACTTGAGTCAGGGGCTGTTTGGTAGCCTCTGAATGGTTATTAAGAGGCTACCTCTTAATGGAACCATTAAGAATTTTACCAATGAGAAGGTAAAAGAATGTGATATGTGATGATTTACCATTCAGAGGTTACCTCTTAACCATTCAGACTTGAGGTTACATCTTATTCATTCAGAGGTTTTAAACCATTAAGAGGTAGCATCTGAATGGTCATTAAGAGGCTACCAAACAGCCCCTCAGTGTATTGCATGATGAGGGGATATGCTGAGATCGTGGGGTCCATAAGAACTTAGTGCAAAATTAATATACCTTAACGTATCGGTAAGCATTTCGAAAGTTTTTAGATTGAGTTTAAGTGGACAACAATATTGTCAATCAACGTGAATCGTTTAGAGCTGAAAATGTTTAAAGCTTAACGGTGCTAGTGATTGGTCACATAATCTGATATGATCCTCTTACGCAAGCTTACAAAAATATTGTATGTAAATATTTCTCTACTGCATTTCATTCTATGTTCAAAAATCCAAAAAGATTTTCAGTGTGTTTTAGCATAAATTTTGAAAAATACAAAAAGATTTTCGACAACTGGTGTTGGAAAACTGATTTTCAAAATTCCAAGTGCTAAACATGAAGACAATTAGGGTTGGGAGAGTGTTTTGTTTTGGAAAAGAAAAATAATAGTTCTTCAAGTAGTTCATCAAATATTAACATTGTAAAATCATTCTTTGATTGAATAATTCCTGCAAGTGGTATATCGGAGTTTGAAATGTAATTTTACAAGTGGTAAACAGAAATTTATTTTTGGGTAGAGAATTTGTGCAGGTAAGGATAAGAGCTAGGTGATATTAGGATAGACGCCAGGACTTGATTCTGAACTTGTGAAAGATTGTGAGCCAGCTTTCAATTCTGAGCAGAATTTGAGCCAGGACACGATCTTGAATCTGTGGAGGTAGACTGCGATCCCAGCTTACTGAGAGGGGGAGTCTAAATGACAAAGAGCCAGGTTCTGATCCTGAGATTGCTGATGCTAATGAACTTAAGGAATCAAGAGATCTGATCAAGAGAAGATAGAGCCAGATTGAGATTCTGGGATTGAAGATTATTTGTTCGAGAAGAGTCTGTTGGTGCTGAAAAGAGAAGAGAGAAGATTTGAGGATACTTACAGCGTCAGATACTTCAAAAGAGAAGCCCAAAGGCTGATAAAGACTGAAGATACGAAGACTCGACACTTTAAGACTCGTCAACATTCGAGGGGGAGTCTGTTAGTGCATACGTCTGTCGAATTTGTCTTGTATCGAGTCTTGTATGTTTTAAGATAGATCAGGGCACGTTATACGAGTAAAATGTCAAATATAGGGTGAAAGACAAGTTCAAACGAAATTAGATTAGGTAATTCCATTTGAAATGACTCATGTCATTTCAAGCGAAATTAACTATCTAATTCCGCTTGAAACTAATTTCGCTTGAATCGTAATTCCGCTTGGGGCTTGTTCAAGCGAAATTATGGCCCTATAAATACCTTGGTCCTGATTCCATTTGAGTTTAGTTGTGTGTGATTCCGGTTGAGCCACGAAGTGCTGCCGAAGTGTCGTCTTGCTGTAAAACGTTATCAAATCAATATACGGACAGTTTAAAGTGATAATTCAGCTGATTTGAACTCGATACATATGTTTCCGCCTTTCGTATTGAGATAAACTCTTCTGATCGACTCGTTCGGGTCTAAAAACGATCCTACAGATGCAAGACTAGTTAATTATGTTATGCTTCCTTGTTGTTAAGACATTGTAACTCTTTTAATCAATAAAACAAAATCTCAAATTTCCATGTGTTATGAAACAATGATTCTGTTACAACACTCCCCGACGTTTCCGCCACGATTCGTTGTTTTACGTGGTCGGGGTGTGACAATTTGTGTTTTGCATAATCCCTTAGATAAGGGAACACACGGCATCCAAAGGTACGAAAAGTGGAATATGTTGGAGGTTGGCCATATAAAATCTCATATGGATATTTAAAGTCAAGCAAAGGAGTGGGTAGGCGATTGATAATAAATGTGGCGGAAGCAAAGGCATCCGACCTTAATGTGGCAGGAGCGTGGGAATTGAAAAGCATGGCCAAACCGGTTTCAGTAACATGCCTGTGTTTACGCTCAGCACGTCCATATTGCTCAGGAGTATGTGGACAAGAGAGGTGATGATGAATGCCTTGTTCAGAAAAATATTTCTGAACTCGATGGTTGGTAAACTTAGTGCCACCATCACTTTGGAAAATTTTAATTTTGCTTGATAACTGATTTTGAACAAACAGTGTAAAAACCAATAAAGCTTCATAAAAATCAGATTAATGCTTTAGAGGATAGAACCATGTAAAACGAGAGTGGTCATCAATAAAGATTGCATAAAAACAATAGCCATTTGATGATGTGACAGATGCAAGGCCCCAAAGATCACTATGAATTAAATCCAAAACATGCATAGAACGTTTATTATTCAAATCAAAAGGTAAACGATGTGACTTAGACATCTGACAAGGAGAACAAATACTAGGTTTTGGTAATAAAGACTTAACAAATAAAGAACCAAGTTTATGCAATCTAGAAATAATATCAAAAGACACATGTCCAAGACGACCATGCCATCGTTCAAAAGAGGCTTTGAGATGAGGAGTGGAGTAGGAGGCCATGAAAGCATGATTTCTTTCATGAAGAATGTAAGGACCATTTTCACACGTCCCTCTTGCTAGGATTTCCTTGGTCTTTCGATCCTGAATGTGAAAAAAAATATTAGAAAAAAGGACATCAATAAGGGAATCATTTGTAAGTTTACTAACAGAAAGAAGTCGCTTTGTTAGATGAGGAACAACAAGGACATTTTTTAAAGGAAGCTTGGGAGCAAGAGATGTTGCGCCAATATTTGTGACAGGTAAAGTTTGACCGTTTCCAAAACGAACAAAGTCGTTTCCAAAAGAGTCATAAGTGGTATGAAGATCATGTTTAGAAGGAGTCATATGGGCCGACGCACCTGTATCATCGGTCCAGTCTAGGTAGTCATCAATGACATGACACTGAGCATGGAAAGCTTGAGCCAAGTTGGCGTCAAGAGCAGCGGCTTGTTTAGCAAAAGAAGCCAGATTAGGACACATATTCGCGTAATGACCATTTTTCCTACATAGTTGACAATGAGGGGGTCGCTTGCCACGCCATAGACCTATCACAGACGAATACATGGAAACTAAATATTACATTTTAAATTACAATATCTACACATAAAAGATGGACATGATAACGCAAATCATTTACATGATTTACGTAATGCTATTAGGTATCTATAGTTTATTTGACCCTAACTATCGAAAATATTAAGTTTAGTTATTTGGTCAAAACTATCGAAATAATAAATTTTGTATGACATGTTTTAGTGTAGCCTAACTTCTGAAAGACGTGGAGTTAATGATATGGTTGTTTAAACAGCTAGGGCTCTCAAAACTAGCTTATAACCATATCGTGGCTCAAAACTTGGTTTCCACAAAAATAAAATAAAATAAAATAAAACCCTCTTCTTAAAGTTCTCTAAAAAACTACTCGTTTGTAAATGAGCTGAGCCAAGGTAAGCTCACTCGTCGGCATGCTTATGTATGTAACTCGGTTAAACTAAGCCTAGCTTTTGATTTTAATAAGTAATAACCAAATAGTAGTCCGATCTTAATCTTTCTAAGCTCAATTCTCACATCAATCTAAGCTTGATGGCTCTCGTTTTGAATCTATATATAAATTTTGCATTTATGAAACAATATTGTTATGTGTTAAAGATTTAGAATATGAGTTGACTTGAACTTTTTTACAGTACATATTTCATCTAAATAAAAATAAACATGCTGAGTTGAGGCGATGACTCATTTAAGTTCGAATACGAGCCCTACCTGAATCTAGCTCGACTCGGCTCACTCTTTAATTAAGGGCCATAGTGCACGCCTCACCCGCTTGACACATGGTACTAAAACTTTCGGCATTTCCTCCCTGACCCAATTATAAAATGTTTCGGCGGAGTCAGCACAATTATTTTAACTATCTAATTTTAAGTCTAAGTTTACAAAACTAATGAGCGTGTCGGAAACGATTCGATGGATGTTAATTAAGAGCATTTTCAAAGTTTTATTTCACTTCAAAGTCTTACAAAACTGTCTTCATATTTTTGTAATTTCTGTTTTTTTTTTTTTTTTTTTTGATACATATTTCAATCGTAATCCTTTTTTATTTACTTCAACTCCATTTTATCCTAAAGTACGTTCCAAAATGAAAATTAGGGATATTTAACATGCAAAAAGATACAAAACCGACATAAAATTTAGCATTTAAATAGATGATGACACATGAAACACACACACACATATATATATATATATGAGAAAGATTCATTAGGAACCACCCTTTATTGCGAGAACCGCGAGAACCAATGTGAACACAACCAAAAATACCTAAAAATAGCTATAAAACACACAAATTTTTTTTTTAATATTTTTTTATAAAAAATCGCTGCATTTCGTTACAAAAAAAAAAAATTTTGGCTACTAAAAGTAGCGATTTTAATGTAAAATTTTTTTTTGTGTGTGTTTTTTGATTTTTTTTTTAGGTTTTTTGGGGTTTAGTTTCTAGCATTTTAGCTTTGGTGGGGGGTATTTAGGTTTTTGGGGGGTGGGGGTTAGGTTTCTTTAGGTTTTTTTTTAATGTTTTTTTTGTTGTGTTCAAATTGATTCTCGCGGTTCTTGCAATAAAGGTGGTTCTCGCATGAACCTTACCCTATATATATATATACAGAGAGAGAGAGAGAGAGAGAGAGAGAGAGAGAGAGAGAAAGTGTAATGTATATTACGGCTTAACGTATATCACGTACGACAACATGCGTAATTTTACACTATAACATGCGTGATTTTACACAAAGTTTCCAGGCAATTCACGACTCAATATGGGTTCCAATTCGGTTCAACTTTCTTTTCGTTTCAGTTCAAATTGACCATTGTTCGGTCAATTTGTCACGGCCCCAGCCCCGGTTTGACCCGGTTTGGAACCGCGGGACAGGAAACCCGTGGTATCTTAATATGCGACAGCGGAAAACAGGATCGTTTTAAAACTCAAAATGCCCAATTATTTTATTCCATAAATTGGAGATAAACCCCGTAATTTACAACAGAGGAATTTAACTAGAAAATTCCCTTATTTATTAAAACATGTTTATTCATTTTTAACTGAGCCACCTCTTCAAGCTTGTTAGTGCTTCGTAGCACCTTTCCTTGATTTACAGCAGGTCGCCTGAAACATGTTTTAAAAATATTTTATCAGCGGGGAAATGCTGGCGAGTTATACATTTGATACAAAATGACACAATGATATAGATTACAGTATTAAGAGCGATTACAATTGCCTTTATCATTTATATCACTGACCCAGTTGTCACTTGACCGGACTTGTGACTGTGGACATATCACTTGTAGGTCCTTTTAACCACTAGTGATAAATAATTAGTAGCTATGTGCACATCCCCCCACTTACTGGCAGTAATTTCAGATAACAAAGACTTAATCCCTGTAACTATAACTTTTGAGAAATAGTTTTGGAATAGTTTTGATAAAAGAGAATAACTCACATTGCAAGTTTACACAGGCAGAGTTTTGCCTACTCATTAGCCTTTTGACCTAGATTAAATAATATATATAAGAGCTCGATTAGTAACTGATACAGCATTTACGATAGTTCACGAGATTAAACCCTCACAACGAATGACAAAATGCTATGCTGAAACATTCAGCGGAGTCACAACGAATGACAGAGTATTGCCCGAGTTCTAGCAACACTCAAACATCCGGTTGGATTTCACGCGAATGACAAAGTAGCAGCATTTAAACATCCGGTCGGATAGTTTCAATCGATCGGATATTGAATCGTAGCAGCGATCGAGTTAATACCCGGTATTGGAGCAGCACTACACTATAATTGAAGTTGTATTTTCGACTTCAGAGAGCAACCAATTCGTTTTTACGAAATGATTTCGACACCAGTGGATTGTGCAAGTGAAGGGCTATTTATAGGTGAAATTAGGGTCTGACGCGGCCCGCGTAAACCCTAAGCTTAACCTTATGCGGCCCGCGTTGCCGCCCAGTCTACGACTAGCTTTGACTAGTCATACGTAGGTTAGCCAGATGGACGACATGTGGCACGGTTACGCTTATCCAGTCAACATAGGGTTGACGCGGCCCGCGTAAGACTATACATGTCTTTTACGCGGCCCGCCTGAGACCCAACATTTTATTTTTCTTGATTTTTAATATGGGTTAGGGTTTCAGGGGTCCGGGTTTTCACTTACGAGTATTCTTATGACAATTTTGAGAGTCCTTACATTCTCCCCACCTTATTTAAAATCTCGTCCTCGAGATTTATTGGAATAAGTGAGGATACTTTCGCTTCATCTCCGATTCTAGTTCCCAAGTGTACTCGGGTCCTCTCCTAGAATCCCATTTGACTTTGACTAATACCAATCTTTTGTGCTTGAGGAACTTGATTTTCCGATCTTCGATTTGAAGTGGTTTTTCAACGAACTTCAATTTCTCATTTACCTCTACGTCTTGGAGAGGTACGATCATTGATTCGTCTGATAGACATTTCTTGAGGTTGGATATATGAAATACATCATGTACTCCAGCCAATTCTTCTGGTAGCTGTAAACGATAAGCAACTGGTCCTATACGTTGGATCACTGGGAATGGTCCTACGTATCTTGGACTTAGCTTTCCTTTCTTACCGAATCGAACTATTCCTTTCCAAGGAGATACTTTTAAGAGTACTTTGTCTCCTACTTGGAATTCGAGTGGCTTGCGTCGATTATTAGCATAACTTTTCTGGCGATCTCGAGCCGTCTTCAATCTTTCCTTGATTTGGGTGATCTTGTCGGTAGTTTCTTGAACAATCTCCGGTCCTGATAATTGACTTTCTCCTATTTCTGCCCAACAAACTGGAGTTCGGCACTTTCTTCCATATAGTGCCTCGAATGGGACAGTTTCGATACTTGCATGATAACTATTATTATAGGAGAATTCGATCAATGGTAGGTGGTCATCCCAGTTTCCACCAAAATCTATCACACATGCTCTAAGCATGTCTTCCAAGGTTTGAATCGTCCTTTCACTTTGTCTGTCTGTTTGAGGATGATATGCCGTACTTAAATTTAATCGAGTTCCCATTGCTTGTTGGAAACTTTTCCAGAAATGAGAAGTGAAACGACTATCCCTATCCGATACAATGGAGAGTGGAACTCCATGTAAGGATACAACTTCATCTACATACAACTTTGCCAACCTTTCCATGCTAAAGGTTTCTTTCATAGGTAGAAAGTGAGCTGATTTGGTTAATCGATCCACAATTACCCAAATTGCATTATTACCTTTTCTGGTTTTGGGTAACTTTGTAACAAAGTCCATTGTTATAAACTCCAATTTCCACACCGGCATTTCTAGTTGTTGTAGTAGGCCTGCGGGTTTCTGGTGTTCTGCCTTAACTTGTGAACAAGTAAGACACTTAGAGACATATCTAGCTATGTCCTTTTTCATTCCATTCCACCAGAAATTGTTTCTTAAATCTTGGTACATCTTATTGTTACCAGGATGAATGGTATACCTAGATTTATGAGCTTCTTCTAGAATCTGATTTCTTAATTCTCCCTGCTTAGGTACCCAAATTCGCTTTTTATGAAATCTCCAGATTCCATCACTACCTTGTTTTAAATCCTTAATTCGCCCTTTCATTTCTTCAGCATCATCGTTGATTGCCGTTTCTTGAATGTTTTTTCAGTTGGTTCATTAAGTCTAATTGTAAACTTAATCTAAGAGCACAAACTCGTCGTTGTTTTTCATGATACTTACGACTTAGGGCGTCAGCAACTACGTTTGCTTTTCCTTCGTGATATTGAATATCACAATCGTAATCACTTAGGATTTCCATCCATCTTCTTTGTCTCATGTTTAATTCTTTTTGCCCAAATATATATCTTAAACTTTTATGATCTGTATAGATAGTAAACTTACTTCCGTACAGATAATGTCTCCAAATCTTAAGGGCAAAAATTATGGCTCCTAATTCTAAGTCATGAGTCGTATAATTTTCTTCGTGCTTTTTCAATTGACTTGATGCATATGCAATTACCTTTTTGCGTTGCATTAGCACACATCCAAATCCTAGTTTTGAAGCATCACAATATACTTCAAAATCTTCAGTTCCTTTTGGTAAGGCTAAGATTGGTGCATTGGTTAATTTCTGTTTTAAAATCTTAAAAGCTTCATCTTGTTTGGGTCCCCATTCAAACTTAACTGCTTTACAGGTTAGCTTAGTTAATGGCACGGCTATCTTAGAAAAATCCTTAATAAACCGTCTATAATATCCGGCTAATCCTATAAAACTTCTAATCTCCATTGCTGATTGTGGGACCTTCCATTTGGTGATTGCTTCTATCTTAGCAGGATCTACGTGAATGCCTTTGTGATTCACCATATGTCCTAAAAATTGCACTTCTTTTAACCAAAATTCACACTTTGAGAATTTGGCGTAAAGCTTTTCTTTTCTTAACAAAGTTAAGAGTATATGCAAGTGCTGACAATGCTCGTCCTGACTTTTGGAATAAATAAGTATATCGTCTATGAAAACAATTACAAATTTATCCAAATACGGTTTACAGATTCTATTTATCATGTCCATAAATGCTGCAGGAGCATTTGTTAACCCAAATGGCATGACTGTAAACTCGTAATGATCATACCTAGTTCTGAAAGCAGTCTTAGGTATATCTTCTTCTTGTACCTTCAATTGATGGTATCCGGAGCGTAAGTCGATCTTAGAGAAATATCTAGCTCCTTGAAGTTGATCAAAAAGATCATCAATTCTAGGTAATGGGTATCGGTTCTTAATTGTAACTTTATTCAATTCTCTATAATCGATACACATTCGCATTGAACCATCCTTCTTCTTCACAAACAACACTGGCGCTCCCCAAGGGGATGAGCTAGGTTGTATGAATCCTTTACTTAGTAATTCATCTAACTGCTTTTTCAATTCTAGCATCTCAGTGGGTGCTAACCTATAAGGTGCCTTAGCTATCGGTGTAGTTCCAGGAATTAGATGAATTCTAAATTCTACCTCCCTATCAGGTGGTAATCCAGGTAGTTCTTCTGGGAATACATCCGAGTATTCTGATACTACTGGAATTTCCTTTAGTTCCTTACCCTTAGTGTTAATGATTACTGAAATCATATACACCATTTCTTGTTTCCTTGAATAACTGGCCAACTTCATTACTGAAATGAATTTCAATGGCTTTCGTGGCTTGTCTCCTGTAACCACCACTAATTCTCCTGTTGGTGTATGAATTTTTATGGAATTCCTATCACAAAGAATTCGAGCATGGTTGGCTACTAACCAATCCATTCCTAATACAACATCGAATTCGGCTATTTTCATAGGTAACAAGTTTGCAGAAAACTTATGACCTAAGAATTCTATTGTTTCATTATATAAAACCTTATCTATGTTAACAGAATTGCCGTCTGCCGTTTCGACTGCAAAAATCTGCCTAAGTTGGGTTAAGGGTAAATTAAGTGCTTGGCAGAATGAAGTATTTATAAAACTTTGGTTCGCACCAGAGTCAAATAATACTTTTGCATAAACGTTGTGAACTAGGAACGTACCCGCTATTACGTCAGGAATCAACTCTGCTTCCAGAGTCGTCAATTGAAAAGCTCTCACATTCTTTTTAGCTCCTTCTGTAGGTTTATCTTTGTTGTCGGCTGGTTTGACTAATTTAGGACATTCTGGTTTGAAATGTCCAGCTTCTCCACAGTTATAACAAACCCTTGTTTTATTCCTGCATTCTTCTTCACGATGTCCCGGAATTTTGCAAAAATTGCAATATCCATTACATCTTCCAAAATGCTTTCTTTTGCAAGAATTGCAAAATGGACTAGTGGAAGATTGCCCAGTTCCTTTTCTCTTGAAGTTGTTACGATTACCCATTCGAAATCCTTGGGAAATCTTTTGGGCTACATCTTTCTTTTTGTTCTCTTCTCGCGTCCGTACTAGTTCGTCGGTCAAAGTATTGGCTAAATCCACCGCATCATCAATTGTGCGAGGTTTCGCAGTTATGACGAAATTACGGATTTCGCCAATCAATCCCCAAATATATCGAGAAATAAGTACCGGCTCCGGCGAAGCCAGAGTTGGTACTACTCTCGCATACTCGAAGAACGTCGAAGTATATCCTCGACAATTGACATCCACCATCCGATGGGTGAGGAATTTATTAGTCATTTGCTCCTTTTCATATTCGGGATAGAATTTTCTTTCTACAAGACTTTTAAATTCCTCCCAGATCATAGCATATGCTACTGTCCTTCCTTTGGCTTGTAACACCGTGTTCCACCATTCTAGCGCACTTTCTTTAAAAAGATTCGATGCATACATGACCTGATCTTCTTATACACATTTACTTATAGAAATTACTGCCTCGGTTTTCTCTAACCAACGCAATGCTATAGTTGCCCCTTCGTTACCTGCAAACTCAGCTGGTTTACAGGCAAGAAATTCCTTATAAGTGCAACCAGGCGTTGCAGTTCTCATTTTCTTGGGAATCGGGACTTCCAGTTCATTATCGTTTTTGTTATTAATGTTGCCGCCTCCGTTT
>JARYGA010038686.1:0-29209 GCA_030545235.1 Helianthus tuberosus
TTTTAGTGTTTTAGTTTTTGTGTGCCATGAACATTTAAACAAAACATAACAAGAACAAGATGGAACAAGGGTGTGAAGGGACTTACTACTAGCACAAGGCTAGGGTAACAATCTTAGGGCAAAGATGATGGAGAAATGTTAGTGACAAAGGCTTGAATCAAGCTTCCTAGAAAACTCTTCAACTTGCACTTCTATGGAGGAACTTCCAAGCTTGAAATGAGACTTGTATGAAGAAGATGAAGGATGTGAGAGGTGGTGGTGGTGAAAATCGGTTATGGAGGACCGAATTTAGGGAGAGAGAGTGAGATGGAGTGTGGGTTTGGATGTAATGATGGTTTTTCTTGGAAAATCAAGAGCCACCCTACTCTAGTGTTATGATTAGAAATTGGCCAACCACAATTAGGGAAGATAATCACAAAATCAAGAAAAGATATAATGAAATGATGGGGCTGAATTTCGGTTAGGGGGGGGGGGGTAATATGTAAAATTTTGGTAATTAGTAGGTAAGTAAATAAGAGGTTAAGGGTATTTTCTAAAATAGTGGGTGTATGACATGTTGACATGTTTCTATAGTGTGTAGGGATATATTGTGACCATGATTATTTAAGAATAGTACAATAATATTTCTGACAATATTTTGGTGTCCCGGGTAATGTCCGGTTGTTCGGTTACGTATCGTTCCGTTAAAGTGTTAGATTGTACCGTATAGCGCATTTTATGCATCTTTTTGTAATGAAATCATTCCTGGCACTTAGGGAAGTATACAGGACCACTGTGCTATATCTGTATATTCTACAGGTATAATAAAATGCTGAAATTAATAAAAGAATGCCGAATTCTGTATTTAACGCGTGTTTTAGGCACTTCCCGGCACTATATCTATCACCTAATGACGCAGTCTTATGGTCCTCACCTCCCTACACTACAAACCAGTGTAGTACTCTATCCCTAGCTCATACTGGCCATAATAATATTGTCTGTCTAAGTGCTGGCATTGTCAGCATTATTTCTGAATCTGCCGTTCAGTGTGTAAACTGTGCTGAGTGCATCAAGTATGTCACTAATGTTGGTGTGTAATGAATGGAGTGACTGTCTAAAATATGATGCACGTATATATGATATGGAATCATAGAGCAGTTCAAATTGTCAGTTGTAATCAAGCACAGTCATTAAGCATGTAATTAAGATTAATTAATTTGTACATTACCTGAAATTTTGAGGGTTGTCACAACATAGTCACCTATGGGCCACCCTGGTCCCCATGGGTGTGGGCTCGCTACACCCAAATAGATCTATCACTCATGTCCCTCGGTCCTACAACGAGGATTAATGGCCTTAAGTGTTGTACCCACCACTCACATGATGTAAGTGTACCCTTCCTTAGCTAACCATACCAATTGTAATTGTATGTAATCATTTTGTAACATGTACCCACTAGGTGTCCCATTTCTCAAACGCAGACCAACCCAGTCCCAATATTATCACTAGACGATCCCATCCCTAGTCATGAAAATCATTCACATTTCGATAATACGCATTTGTTTTGTAAAAACCGGTATATTTAGTATGATCCATTCGTAAACCATTTGAGTTCCTCGAAATCCATTCGTAACATGATTTAGAAATATGAGTTTTCGTTTATTCAAAAACCTCGTATGTTCATGCAAAACGTGCTTTGTCTAAAATATGCAATCTTTGTTCATCAAAAACTTTGTATGTTTCTGAAAAACGTGCATGTCTTTCCACCCCGAAAACATTTATAAATATGTAAAACCGCAAAAAGGTGGGGTTATGAACCCACCTGAATTGCCTTGTGCAAAGCTATCTAATTATGACTTCGTGATGTCGTTTCCAGGACGAGACTCGCAAGCGTGCATTCTACAATATTCCTAATACGGAATATCTTATAAGTTTCTAAATAAAATTGGTAACTAACTACGTGTCGCCGAGCTCTACCGAATCGTTAACTGAACGATTCGAGGGTTAGTTGTTAACTTAATTGAAACGAAGAAGTTATACTGGTTAAGTTTCATTTACTGTCGGTACTAGTTTACTAAGTCTTGATAAACACTTAGTTTTCGTGAGTTTTAAAATATATATAAATATTTATATAAAAATATATAAATATATTGTTGTAATCGTGTTAGCCGTCTTGTGAAGTCGTATGTGTATGTAACGAGTATTCATGTGAAAATATTGTATAACAAACTCGTACGTTGAGATATATATATGATATATAATGTGCCGTTTAGGCGTTTGAAATAAATATAAAAGAATCGTCGAGTTGTGTTTGAAAATAAATATAAAATTATATTTATTTTTGTAAAAGAATTCATGTTGTGCAATATTTGAAATAAATATATAAACTATATTTATTATAGTAAAAGAATTGTCGAATTTTGAAGTTTAAAGTAACTATATTTAGCGTTGTAAATGATGTCCGAATCGTAGTTTTCGTATGTCGTAAAGTGTTATCGTAAATATTATAAGCTTGTATTTATTTCTACAAAAGTCGTTTGTAGTCGATCGGTATGTTTTTATATTAAAAACGTATTTCGTTTTACGGATTTTCTCGAAAAACGGGCAGAGTTTCCTCTGTTTTTGGACGCCCCCGACAACACGAGTTGTCGTTATTTTTTAAAAATTCAACAAGTTTTCAAACAATATATTTATAAACACAAGTTATAAAACAAGATAATATATGAAACCGCAAACTATATATACGATTTAATCATTCGGTTCGAGAGCTCGTTTGTCACGTGTAAATAAAACTATATAACTAATTTCGTCGTTAAAACTTTACCAAAACCCTTGCGTCAAAACGTGGACTGGGTTGACCGAGTGAACTCGGTTTGACCGAGTTGACTCGCTATTGACTGAGCTTGATCGAGTTGACTTGGTTTGACCGAGTCGACCAGAACCACGAACCATCCACCCGCTTTAAATCTGACTTTGACCACGGAACCCGAGCCGTTGACCAGATCTGACCCGAAACTAAATATAACCCAAATCACCACCAAATCTGAACTGAACCGAGTTCACCTCTTGAACCAAAACGAGACTTGACCCGACACCCGAATAATCTTGAACCAAAATCCTGTCTGCTCCGCCATCGAACCAAACTCAAACCCGAACCCAAAACGAGCACCCGAGCTAAACCCAAATCTGAAAACCCGAACCTGCTAGCCTGAGCCCGAAACTAAAACAACAAGACCGGACCAAAACAAAACCGAAACCAAACCTGCTGGACCTGAGATTGAACGGAAAGAAGCCACAAACGACGACCATAGCCGCCGTCGGCACCATCGCCGCCATCGAAGTTCTGTCGCCGGTCAGCGTGTCTCCGACGGCCAGTGTCGCCATCGGCCAGCTCCAAAACTCCATCGTCTTCATCGGAGCATCGGTTAGAAACAGAAAAACATCATCGGACATTCGTCGGACAATGGCGAGGACCGCCGGTCCAAGACAGGGACCACCAGTTCGAGACAGGGACCGCTAGTTCTCTCTCTCTCTCTCTCTCTCCGTCTCTCGTCATCGCCTGGCACCACCCACCACAGCGCCGTCACCTCTGGTGGTGGTAGTTGTCGCTGTTCATATCTGCCGCCACCAAACAAGTGGTGGCCTGCCGATACTAGAGAGGGGGGGGGGGGTTGTACGCCGACGGGTTGAACCGCTGGAGACCCAATGACCGGTAACCGGCCGGTGGCTCTAGTTGTTTTGCTGGTTTTTGCCGGAGAAGGAGAAGGAGGGACCAAGTGTGGGGTTGAAGTGTGGATCGAGAGAGAGGGGGTGTTGAAGGGTGAAGTCTGTACATTTTTTTGTCTGTGTTTGATTTGTTTCAATGAAATCGAGGGAGAGTGAGAGTAAATATGTGTGTATTGTGGGTTTTCAAGCAAAATGAAGAAGGTGATACTCTGTGTTTTGTTTTTGTGTGTGTAAGCAGTATATTGGATCTTATATAGAGATCTTGTAGAGATCTCTAGAGATCTTGTAGAGATCTGGTTGAGATTTTGAAAAGATCTTGTGTTCCAAATCTTTGAAACAAAATCTTTTGTAGAGATTTTATAGAGATTTTGGTAAGATTCTTAAGGAAGAGATCGAATATATTATGTGCAGGTTTAGGCTTGTGGGTTTTGGGCTTGGGCCCAGGGCCCACAAGCCCATCTCATGTGTAAGTGGCCCGTAATTCCTACGAGACCCGATATCGCAACCCAAACTCCATAAGTGTCGAAAGCATAAAATTTTAAAATTAAAAGGCGTATAATAGTGGCGTTCGTCGTGTGACGCGTTCGTTTGTCGATTACGGTAATAACCGCGAAAAATTATATCGTTGCCGTCTTAATCCGTTTTTCGATCCGGTTTCGACTGTAGTTACTAAAATTTTATTACGGAGCTAAATATAGCTTAAAATGTAAGTTTCGAAGGTGACAGGCGTCTCCATCGCTTCCGTTTCGTTGCCGATGCGTTTCCTACCATCGCGTTTTTAGTCCACGTGTGCATTTGTGTCGCAAGGAAGCCCCATAAATTCACAAAATTAATTTCATAAGCATAAAATTTTCGTGTAACATTCATACTTGTCGGCGTTGTCAGTATTTTGTACGATATCAGTTCGTTGTCGTTTGATGTTCCGCAGATTCCACAAGAATCTTCATACGCGTAGTGTAAAGTCGGATAAACGTTCCTAGGCACTCCAAAGGCCTAATTAAGTTAATTTGTGCTGTAAACACTATTTATTATCGCGTTAATCACCTGTTAATCACGTAATTAGGCACCATAAATCACCTGTTGTCACATTCTCACCCTGTTAATGAAATTTCGTCCTCGAAATTTAGACTACGTTAACTCCTTAGAGTTACGTTGTGTGTAGGTAAATATGAATAGTATCAAAGTGGATGACCACAAAATCGAATAAAGACTTATTCGAATCATGTGAATTCAAGGATATTCCTCAACAATAAGAACCCAATGGTTTAAAAGAAATGTTTCTCAGTAATTGATGTCAAAGGAAAGGAGACATACTGATACAGTCACCAGTGCGACTAAGATATCAAGGATTCAACAATGAACAGGAACTTCGACCAATCGAATTCCATATGAACGTTTACAACATGTAAATGAGTTCTAGAAGCAATAACTGTGACACCTGTGTCACTTCAACCATCAAACAAATTCCAAACCAATGAAATATTGTATTTCATACTTTGGACTTGTATAAATATGTGTATCTATTGCACATATCAACTCTTGTTCGATTTCAAGCTCTAAATCGCTTTCTGGAAGGTTATACGCGCACTAATGCGTAAATATAACCAGTTTAATGCAACGAACACTCTGGAATAGTGAAATAGGCTTAAAATATCTTAAATAACTTTTACATAACTTAGAAATAAGTTTTAAAGGCTTTGGTATGGCAAAAACAAGTTAATTCGCTTACAGGGACTAAATTTGACAAACTGCGAAAGTATGCCAATTTGAACTGTAACAGACATTCCGGAACATGACCATAAGTTAAACATACCATAAATATCCTTTACATAGCTTAGAAATAGGCTTTAAGGGATTCGGTGTGCTAAAATAAACTTTTGGGTCATTCAGGGACTAAAAGCGTCAAAAAGTGCACAAGTTTGCACTTTCGCGCATAACTTACGTTCTGAATACATCCGGACATCCAAAAATTTATGTAACCACTAAAATATTTTATTTTAGTGTTTGGCATAAGAAAAATCCATTCGCCACGCAATTTAGATCGTTTTTCGCGCTTATGCGCATTCCGGTCGTAATTAAGCGAACATCGCGATTGTACGACCAAACGAACTGACATCCGGCATATTTTTATCATGTTTCATGTCCACAATGTTTAGTCATCCTTGTGGAGTCTTGAAAATGATTTAACGAGACTTAAACATGTCGGAAATGGCCTTAATACGCAACGGGGACTGAAAGGGGAACATTGGAAAGTGTTTGCTGATCAGGGGGACCCTAGCGTGACACCTAGCCCCCTTGGCGTCACGCTAGGCCTCTTCTGATCAGCAAAAGCCATTTTAAACACATATTAAACAACCCTTGACCCCTCCAAAGGCCAAGTGCCACATGTTAATCTCCTATGGTGGCCAAAATCAGTTACCACAACATTCCAACAAGTGTAGGGATGTGATCATTCCCCCTTCTCCAAGAAACGATCCTAACGGTGAACCGAAAACTATAAATACCCACCTCCACCCTTCACTTTTCCTCACAAGAATCTGATCTAATGTGCTCTAAGTTGAAACCTTTGTTTCATACCTGAGCTATTTTGATCTAGATTAGCATTCGGGGACCCTTTGTAAGTGTTCCTTCGTTCTTTTATTGCTTTTCGAGTCCGAAAGTCAAACTTTGTTTGACTTTCTGCATTGACCAGTTTATGGTCGATGCGAAGTTCGTTTGAACTTCATAACGTGAGCGTGATCACGATGGTTATAGTCCCTAGTGACTATACCTACTGATTACCACGTTATCTAGGCTCAGTGACGAGCCGTAGTTTCGGTCAGAATACGTATTCTTGCGTATTTGTAACCAAACTACTTATGGGTATCAAAACCGTTTGTTTTGATACCAAACCTGTTTTCTAAACTTAGTTAAGCATGTTTTAGCATGCTTAGCTCGTCACTTTTAGTTTAGTGCTTATATAGGGTCGTAGGGTAAGCGATCTAAACAATCGTTATACTTTCGAACCCGACCCGTTTGGTCGATCATTAGGATCCGACCAAACCCATTAGGTGACCATAGCATATAGGGAATAACCTCCCGAGGTTATACCTAATGGTCGCTTCGTTTAAGTAGTTGTATGATAGGTAGTTTATATGCCTTAGGTAAATTACCAAAATACCCCTTTGATGCCAAAATTCATTTTAAACATATGTAACATAACTTTTAACATCTAAACTAATTTGACAACAATATTAGACATGTTAAGGCATATGTTACTTGTCATAGGACTAGTTAGGCGGTCCGAACGCGTTTCACGCGAACGACGCGTTAAAGTAGCATAAGCTACCTAAACGGGTCGTAATGGGTCGTAAGCACTTAGGTTAGGTTTCATTTAGTATGTAGGCATTGTTAAACCATACTACATGAGCTCCCATACTCATTTGGTTTACGAGCCCTCATTCTATCCGATCTTCCGATCTAGGTCCGGTTTATTAACATAGTTACCTATATTAGGTGCCGTTTGATTCCGTTATCTCTAGCATTGCTTGGTGGTTATCTTAGGACTTCTGAGCAATCTCAAGTGAGTACATAGACCCCTCTTTTACTGTTTTCAAACTGTTTTGGGGTGAAACACATGTGCCTACTTGTTACTTTCATGCTTTCCTGTTTTCACATCATATACCTGCTATGTTCGTTAGTACATTATAGTACATGATTTCATTACATTTCCTGCTATGTATGCCCATTGTGTGCGTACTTAGTACATCGTTTTACAATACATTTCATGCTATGTATGTCCATTGTGTGCATACTTAGTACATTGTTTTACTTTACATTTCTGCTATGTATGTTGACTGATAGCATGCTAGCACATTGATTTACATGACTTTTCTGCTTTGTATGTTAACTTAGCATACTTAGTACATTGTTTTCATATGACATATATACAACTGCTATAACATTTGGTTTGCACAAACGAGACTTATATACGTTCATTAACATTAGCTACGCCGCTCGGTAGTAAGTACTGGTACCATAGGACTTGACAAATCCCATTCCTGACATCCCGGGTTTGTTTGGATGTAAGGAATGACTGAATCCGAAAACATTTCTTTTGATAACCTTGACTGAAAGGGTTATCCGACTGTCTCAAGGCTTGAATGTATGCGTTAACTTACCACATAAATGTTTGTATCAATGTAACATGCATTACTTTGCAAAACATAACTTTTTGATATATTCAAAATACTTTGTTTTGTACATTTCTACTTTTGGATTATGTGACAATACTTTACTTACAATACATAACATTTGTTACACTTTACTTGACTACATTTGGACTTTTAAACATTTGACATGGCTTATACAAGGACTTTTGACTATTGGTTTAAACATGGACTTTATAAAATGGTGGTTTTTTTAAGTGACTTAAGTAACGAGATGTGAGTAATATGATACAAGCATGGTGGATACGCCGCTGGTACTTCCTATATATAAGTGTTTGTATTATATTACATATCATAGCGTTATTTAAATCATTCAATTTGGACTTATACATTTTACACAAGTAACACGATTTTCTCAAGACTTTGGTTTACAAACAATTTACTTTATACAACTCATTTTACTTGGTTATACATTTAACCATACATTATTCTTTTATTTATACATAACATTTGATCATATCGCTTTTTTAAATGACTTACAAAACAAAACAAAACAAGTTACAAGGTTCATGACTGACTTTTACTAAACAACTCTTTCTTAAACTTAAGTCATGAATCCTATTTTCACAAAACCTATGTATCTCACAGGCATTTTTATGCTGACGTACCTATTTTCACATGTGTTTTCAGGAGCTTTTCCATAGGATGATGATCGTGACACTAGGGCGGACCTGTGCCTTAGAGACATAAAACGAAGATAGACTTAGTTTAATTATGTTATGAACTCTTTGATTCCTGTTTAAAACAATGTAACTCTTATGTTGATTAACAAAATACAACTTTGTATGCCATGGTTATGAAACAATTAATTCTGTTACAACACTCCCCGACGTTTTCCGCCACGTTTTGTATGTTATACGTGGTCGGGGTGTGACAATAACATCCACTGGATGAACTTAGAATCAACAATCTCAAATATAATAGTTTGCATGAAACGCTCGATCGTGATCAGCACAAGCTGCAAGTTATACCGACGCCACAAGGTGTCGTAATGAATGAAACAATTCAAATATAGCGGTGATCGAACAAGTATCACCTGTGTTTTGAATGAAACGCTCGATCTTGATTAGCCCAAGCTACAAGTTTACACCGACACCACAAGGTGTCGTATCGATTTAAATAATTCAATGATAGCGGTGATCTAACAATTTCACCGTGTTTGAAGTCAAATGAAAGCGCAATGAAGTAAATATGAATGTTTGTTCCAACAAACATCAAAAGATTTTCAATTAAAAACGGAACATCAAAGAAATATTGTTTTCGATCGAAGATGAAGAAGCAATGAATATCGCAAAACTTTCGATCGATGTTGAAAGAACCGTTAAGAGGTACACCGAAATATAAAAAAAATGAATTTGTGTACCATTGTCTTAACACACGATTGTGTTAAGACTGCTTTAATATGATAATTCAATGCGGATTTAAAACAAATCAATAAATAAATAATTTAAATCTGTGCATGATATGTGTAAACAAGACTAGCGCAAGCTTCAAATAAGTGAAAACACCACCACAATGTGTCGAAATCAACAAACGACTTAATGGAGTCGTAGAGCAAACAAGTCTACTACGACTCAGAACAAATGAAACGCTTGTTAAAACGAATTTGAATATGATGTTTTCAATACATCATATGGTGTCTTGAATTGAATATGTGTAATGAATAAGTTCAGATAATTGAACTTGGTTTCGGTGCAAGCCGACAATAAATACATGTATCGACAAGAATCTTTCGGCATGGTCACAACGAAAAAACCATGTATGTAACTTGAAAAGAATAGAAATTTCAAGAAAATGTGTTCACTTGATAACAAATGAGCCAACAATTACAACAATGTGGGTAATTCGAATCACAAATCAAAAATTAGGTTTAGCGAAACAATATTTGAACTTTAATGAAACGCTTATTCGAAACGAAACCACATGCGTAACAAACGATGCATGCGTAACATATGAATTTTCAAGAAATGAAGCAATGAGTGTTCACTATAATGAAAGAAGTTATTGTGATGCAATAACCATTATGAGGAGTAGAGATATGCAAATCTACTCAGTAAACACGAAAGTCGAAATTTCAATAAAAGAAATTTGAGGACTTTACCTGGGGTTGCATGTGATGACCGGTTGTTAGTTGACATTACCATGGAATGTCGAACATAGCGTATTCGTCGTTAATAAGATAGGGGGAACACGAAGGCATGCATCTTCTCCTTAGCGTGACTCGTGTCGTTTGCAGGACCGTGTGCCATACCGCCGCTTCCTGATCAATAGTTTTCATGCTGACAGGATTAGCATCATCGCTGAAATGCTCCACAGTGTCTTCTTGGTGACTTCACCTTGTAAGTCGTATGTGACGTACTTCAACCTCCGTTGATGTATAGCTTAAGTTGCACGTATACTTGTGTACTAGCATTTCGTTCAGCGTAGAATGTGATGTACCCCGACATCCGTTGACGTAAAGATTGAGTTCCATGTATTCTCGTGCACTAGCGTTTTGTTATGCGTAGGCTGCCTGCTCGGGAAGTTAAAATATCATAGACAATATGGATAATAGTGTGTGCCCGAGTTAATATTCACGGTTCCTACGTGATGACCTTTAACGAACTTCAACATAAGTTTCCGAAGGTCTTAAATGCATGTTTCCTAAACTCTTAGAGTTTTGTGTACTTTATGTAAAACACTACTTTAGCGTATGTTTGAGATCAAAATTTTGATTGTTCGCTTTTCGGCAACGGTTGGAGACCATATTCGAGTCTTAGGCGTTCTGTATATATTCAAGATCTTAATTTTCTAAGTCCCAAAGAAAAGTGTGGTTAGAGCCTAGGTATCACAACGAAAACCTAATTCGCTGTAACCTATAGCTCTGATACCAATATGTCACACCCCGAAATATCAGAGCATTGGCGTGACTGGACTGGTATCTTCATTGCACAGCGGAAGCAAATAAGCTAAGACTTCTAGAAAATGAACGCCGCTAAGTACTCGAATCCCCAATGGTTCTCCTATTCCAACCGTTCCATAATATGAGGAAGAAACCTGAGAAAGAAACATGCGAAAATCAACATAAAGTTGAGCGAGTTCATAGTTTGCTTGTAAAAGATTTGAATAAATCTTTTGAATAACCGGTTTATGAAATATTATTGAGAAAACGAATTTAGAAATCATTTTCTTGTCAAGTTATATGGAAACTTTGTATTTGTAACGCATTATGTTCGTAAAACCATGTATTTGTAGACTTGTATTTGTAAAGTTTGTATAACCGTCAATGCCCACCTTGACTTTGACTTCATGCCCGTATAAATCCTATGCTTTGAAATTGTATAAAACATGGTATGTAATTTGTAAAACCTCGGTATGAAAGCAACAAGGAAAAAGAGATCACCAATGGTTTGCAAGACCAATGGGATGTGTGAAATGGTGCAGGAAAACTCAAACCTAGCAAATTTGTACCGGGCCTCCGGCTGGAAGACATAGTCATCCAATGGGCCACCCTGGTCCCCACGGGTGTGGGCTCACTATACCCAAATAGATCTATCACTCATGTCCCTCGGTCCTACAACGAGGATTAATGGCCTTAAGTGTTGTACCCACCACTCACATGATCTAAGTGTACCCTTCCTTAGCTAACCATACCAATTCTAATTGTATGTAATCGTTTTGTAACATGTACCCACTAGGTGTCCCATTTCTCAAACGCAGACCAACCCAGTCCCAATATTATCACTAGACGATCCCATCCCTAGTCAAGAAAATCATTCACATTTTGATAATACGCATTTGTTTTGTAAATACCAGTATATTTAGTATGATCCATTCGTAAACCATTTGAGTTCCTTGAAATCCATTCGTAACATGATTTAGAAATACGAGTTTTCGTTTATTCAAAAACCTCGTATGTTCTTGCAAAACGTGCTTTGTCTAAAATATGGAATCTTTTTTCATCGAAAACTTTGTATGTTTATGAAAAACGTGCATGTCTTTCCACCCCGAAAACATTTATAAAAATGTAAAACCGCAAAAAGTGGGGTTATGAACTCACCTGAATTGCCTTGTGCAAAGCTAGCTAATTAAGACTTCGTGATGTCGTTTCCAGGACGAGACTCGCTTGCGTGCATTCTACAATATTCCTAACACGGAATATCTCATAATTTTCTAAATAAAAGCGGTAACTAACTACGTGTCACCGAGCTCTACCGAATCGTTAACCGAACGATTCGAGGGTTAGTTGTTAACTTAATGGAAACGAAGAAGTTATACTGGTTAAGTTTCGTTACTGTGGGTACTAGTTTACTAAGTCTTGTTAAACACTTAGTTTTCGTGAGTTTTAAAATATATATAAATATTTATATAAAAATATATAAATATATTGTTATAATCATGTTAGCCGTCTTGTGAAGTCGTATGTGTATGTAACGAGTATTCATGTGAAACTATTGTACAACAAACTCGTACGTTGAGATATATATATGATATATAATGTGCCGTTTAGGCGTTTGAAATAAATATAAAAGAATCGTCGAGTTGTGTTTGAAAATAAATATAAAACTATATTTATTTTTATAAAAGAATTCGTGTTGTGCAATATTTGAAATAAATATATAAACTATATTTATTTTAGAAAAAAATTGTCGAATTTTGAAGTTTAAAGTACCTATATTTATCGTTGTAAATAATGTCCGAATCGTAGTTTTCGTATGTCGTAAAGTGTTATCGAAAATATTATAAGCTTGTATTTATTTCTACAAAAGTCGTTTGTAGTCGATCGGTATGTTTTTATATTAAAAACGTATTTCGTTTTATGGATTTTCTCGAAAAACGGGGAGAGTTTCCTCTGTTTTTGGACGCCCCCGACAACACGAGTTGTCGTTATTTTTTCAAAATTCAACAAGTTTTCAAACAGTATATTTATAAACTCAAGTTATAAAACAAGATAATATATGAAACTGCAAAGTATATATACGATTTTATCATTCGGTTCGACAGCTCGTTTGTCACGTGTAAATAAAACTATATAACTAATTTCGTCGTTAAAAGTTTACCAAAACCCTTGCGTCAGAACGTGGACTGGGTTGACCGAGTTAACTTGGTTTGACTGAGTTGACTCGGTTTGACCGAGTCGACCCGAACCACAAACCATCGATCCGCTTTAAATCTGACTTTGACCACGGAACTCGAGCCGTTGACCAGATCTGGCCCGAAACTAAATATAACCCAAATCACCACCAAATCTGAACTGAACCGAGTTCACCTCTTGAATCAAAACGAGACTTGACCCGACACCCGAATAATCTTGAACCAAAATCCTGTCTGCTCCGCCATCGAACCAAACTCAAACCCGAACCCAAAACGAGCACCCGAGCTAAACCCAAATCTGAAAACCCGAACCTGCTAGCCTGAGCCCGAAACTAAAACAACAAGACCGGACCAAAACAAAGCCGAAACCAAACCTGCTGGACCTGAGATTGAACGGAAAGCTAGTGTCGAAGTTCTGTCGCCGGTCAGCGTGTCTCCGACAGCTAGTGTCACCGTCGGCCAGCTCCAAAACTCCATCATCTTCATCGGAGCATCGGTCAGAAACAGAAAAACATCATCGGACATTCGTCGGACAATGGAGAGGACCGCTGGTCCAAGACAGGGACCACCAGTTCGAGACAGGGACCGCTGGTTCTCTCTCTCTCTTTCTCCGTCTCTCGTCATCGCCTGGAACCACCCACCACAGCGCCGTCGCCTGTGGTGGTGGTGGTTGTCGCTGTTCACATCTGCCGCCACCAAACAAGTGGTGGTCGACTGATACTAGAAAGGGGGGTGTAAGCCGACGGGTTGAACCGCTAGAGACCCGATGACCGGTAACCGGCCGGTGGCTCTAGTGGTTTTGCTGGTTTTTGCCGGAGAAGGAGAAGGAGGGACCAAGTGTGGGGTTGAAGTGTGGATCGAGAGAGAGAGGGTGTTGAAGGGTGAAGTCTGTACATTTTTTTGTCTGTGTTTGATTTGTTTCAATGAAATCGAGGGAGAGTGAGAGTAAATATGTGTGTATTGTGGGTTTTCAAGCAAAATGAAGAAGGTGATACTCTGTGTTTTGTTTTTGTGTGTGTAAGCAGTATATTGGATCTTATATAGAGATCTTGTAGAGATCTCTAGAGATCTTGTAGAAACCTGGTTGAGATTTTGAAAAGCTCTTGTGTTCCAAATCTTTGAGACAAAATCTTTTGTAGAGATTTTATAGAGATTTTGGTAAGATTCTTAAGGAAGAGATCTAATATATTATGTGCAGGTTTAGGCTTGTGGGTTTTGGGCTTGGGCCCAGGGCCCACAAGCCCATCTCATGTGTAAGTGGCTCGTAATTCCTACGAAACCCGATATCGCAACCCAAACTCCATAAGTGTCGAAAGCATAAAATTTTAAAATTAAAAGGTGTATAATAGTGGCGTTCGTCGTGTGACGCATTCGTTTGTCGATTACGGTAATAATCGTGAAAAATTATATCGTTGTCGTTTTTAATCCGTTTTTCGATCCGGTTTCGACTGTAGTTACTAAAATTTTATTACGGATCTAAATATAGCGTAAAATGTAAGTTTCGAAGGTGACAGGCATCTCCGTCGCTTCCGTTTCGTTGCCGATGCGTTTCCTACCATCGCGTTTTTAGTCCACGTTTGCATTTGTGTCGCACGGAAGCCCCATAAATTCACAAAATTAATTTTATAAGCATAAAATTTTCGTGTAACATTCATACTTGTCGGCGTTGTCAGTATTTTGTACGGTATCAGTTCGTTGTCGTTTGATGTTCCGCAGATTCCACGCGAATCTTCATACGCGTACTATAAAGTCGGATAAACGTTCCTAGGCACTCCAAAGGCCTAATTAAGTTAATTTGTGCTGTAAACACTATTTATTATCATGTTAATCACCTGTTAATCATGTAATTAGGTGCCGTAAATCATCGGTTGTCACAAGTTGTTTTGCCTAATAAAGTTGATAAGTCTAAAAATCTATTGGTAAAACAGACTAAAAGAGGAAATGAAGCAAAATATGTTGCTCCAAAATCAAGATCAAACAAGCCAATTAAATGTCATTCTATTTCTAAAGATAAGGTTAAACATGTTTCGTTTGCTTCTCAGGAACCACACAAGCCCTCAAGTTCTGAAAAGACTGATGGATGCTAGGCAAAATCACATCTGAAACGACAAATATGTTACAGATGTGGAATTGCTGGACACATTGCAAGAAATTGTCAGCATCGTCCTGATAAACTCAAAAATGGAGAACATCAGAAGGCTCCAAAAGGGAATGTTAGGCATTCAAAACAGGAGAAGACTTCAAAATCTAAACCTGTTAGGAAGCTGAATTCCAAAGTGAAGCCTTCTGATGAAGATTGGAACAAAGCTAAACAAATGAAAAGGAAAATAAAGAATCACACTCCAAACTCCACTTCTGTTTCGCCTAAGGCATCCAAGAAATTGGAAAGTCCTAGGCAAGTTTGGAAACCTAAGAATAATGTTCCAAATAATTCTCCTAAATCATCATGCATCAATAATAAACCTATCTACTCTAAAGAAAAGTTGATTTGGATGCAAGTCACATATTTTAATTCTTCACATGGATTTTTTTGGTCCAGTGAATGTACTCAGTCTGTCTGGAAAGTCTTACTGTCTCGTAGTTACTGATGACTACTCACGTTTTACTTGGGTTTTCTTCTTAGTTAACAAAAGTGAGACTGCAGAATTGATCAAAAGATTCATAATCTTTATGGAAAATCAGACTGGCAAGAAAGTGAAAGGGATTCGAAGTGACAATGGAACCGAATTCAAAAATGCTGAATTGAATTTCTTCTGTGCTGAAAGGGGAATTGCACGACAATACAGTGCTGCTAGGACTCCTCAGCAAAATGGAGTTGCTGAAAGAAGGAATAGAACCCTAATTAAGGTAGCTCGCACGATGCTGTGTGATTCTAAGCTCCCAGTGTTTTTCTGGGAAGAGGCTATCAATACTGCGTGTTATGTACAAAACAAAGTTATTATTAACAAAGCACGCATGAAGACGCCTCATGAAGTAATGTTTGGTGAAAACCATTTGTTGGGCACTTTAGAGCTTTTGGTTGTCCATGCACCCTTTTGCATCTGGAATCCATACCAAAGTTTGATGCTAGAGGAGATGAATGCTATTTCATTGGATATGTTGGAAAGGTTGCTCATGAAAACAAGACGGTGTATAGAGTGTACAACAAGAAGACTAGACAAATCGTTGAGTCTTACGATGTGTAATGGCTCGAAGAAAATCAGACAGATGCTGGAAACGGGCCTTTTACTCTTTATAACTACGCTTATCTGTTTAAATCTATTGATATTCTTGATGATCCTCCTGTTGCTCATGCAAGTACTTCTGGTACATCAAATACTGTCACTCGACCCTCAATTGTTCCACATAATGCAGAAGAAGAGGGGGATGTTGAATTTGAGGGGGATTCTACAGCTGTGGGGGATCACACACCTCCAGCTTCATCTTCAACATCTACACCAGAAGTTCAAGTGGCTCCTGATTATACCGACATTCTTAATGATGGAGGGGAAGGGTTAGACTCGTCTGATGATGAAGACACACCCAACGATCAAAATGATATGTTTGATGGTCCCATTCTTGAGGAGTTTGTCGCAAATGGTCCAGAAGAAGAGCAAGTCATTGACCAAACTGAGTCGGTAGCAGTTGATCATTTAACGAATGTGTCGCCGACTGGAACTGCACCTGAAGTTGCTATTCCTACAAGTGTCCAACGTGATCATCCTATTGAGAATGTGATTGGACCAGTAGAGGCTGGTGTGTTGACTAGAAGTCAGTCAAGAATCATCAACAATTGCTTGTTTCCATGTTTCAGCTCACAAATCGAGCCAAAGACAATTGACACGGCTCTTTTAGAACCTAGCTGGGTAGACGCGATGCAGGATGAGTTGAATTAGTTTGAGAAACTGAAGGTATGGAAGTTGGTTACTCTACCTGCTGGAAAGAAATCACTCAGAACTCGATGGGTCTATCGCAACAAGAGAAACGATAGCGGGGTGATTGTTCGAAATAAAGCAAGACTGGTCATCCAAGGGTTTAGAGAGATTGAAGGCCTTGACTACGACGAAGTATATGCTCCTGTAGCTCGACTGGAGGCTATCAAAATTTTTCTGGCATATGCTTCCTACATGGGATTCAAGGTTTATCAGATGGATGCTAAGACGGCGTTTCTCTACGGCAAAGTAAAGAAATAGATCTATGTGTCACAGCCACCGGGCTTTGTGAACAAACAGTGTACCCGTCATGTGTATAAGCTTGATAAAGCTTTATATGGGTTACATCAGGCTCCTCGTGCATGGTATGCCACTTTGACAAAGCATCTACTCGCTCATGGATACACTCGAGGAGTGATTGATCAGACACTGTTCATTCGAAAAGTGGGAGAGGGTCAAATCTTAGTGCAGATCTATGTGGACGACATCATATTTGGATCCACTAGTGAAGCACTGTGCAAGGAATTCGAGGAGGTTATAAAGAAGCAATTTGAAATGAGTGCGTTGGGAGAGATGAGTTTCTTTCTGGGTCTACAGATTCATCAAGATTCCAAAGGAATTCTCATTCATCAGGGAAAATATGTCGATGATATTCTTGCAAAATTCAAACTTCAAGATGCTAAACCTACAAATACTCCTATAGCGGAAAGACCAGTGATGACTGAAGATCTGGAAGGGGAAGCTGTTGATGCAACACTGTACCGGTCGATGATTGGCTCTTTGATGTGTTTGACAGCCAGTAGACCAGATATCATGTTTGCTGTGTGTCAATGTGCTCGTTATCAGGCTGCTTCTAAACTTTCTCATTTAAATGTTGTTTAGAGAATCTTTCGGTATCTTAAGGGCAGGCCTCGGCTTGGTCTTTTGTATCGAAAAGAATCTCCATTTGATTTGTGTGCTTTTTCTGACAGCAATTTTGGAGGTACTGGTAGGGACATGAAGTCTACATCAGCTGGATGCTAGTTTCTGGGGGATCGCCTCATCTCCTGGCAATGCAAGAAGCAGCAAACTGTCTCTCTATCGACTGCAGAAGCTGAATATGTAGCCGCTTCAGCCTGCTGCTCACAGGTTATCTAGATTCAACACCAGCTGGTGGACTACGGTTTGATTTTTTCCCAAACTCGCATTTATTGTGACAATGATGCAGCTATCCAAATAGTGAAAAATCCGGTATATTTTTCAAAGACCAAGCACATTGCCATAAAAATTCACTTTATTCGTGATTCTTTCAACCAGGGTTTAATTAAAATGGATCAAATTCATACTGACGACAATGTCACAGACATTTTTACAAAACCGGTTGATAAAGCACGTTTTTCTTGCTCTTCTTAAACTTCTCAAAATGGTCAAATTCGAGGATTGACCGCGGTCACATGAAATATATTTTTCTTCGTTTCTGTAAATTTGTTTCTTAAAATAGTCTTTTATTTTATTTTAAGCAAAAATTTAGGGGGATGTAGTGTCTCAGAAAAATACAAAAACATTTGAAAAACCAGAAAAATACAAAAACATTGAAAAACCAGAAAAATACAAAAACATTGGAAAACAAGAAAAATACAAAAACATTTGAAAAACCAGAAAAACACAAAAATAATTCTTTGTTTTTGCTATGCCTTTGCTACAACCCGGGAAATGAAATGAATTTTCACTATGTGGATTAAGGCTGACTCATGTAAGACCAATATTGAAATGGTCTGACTCTAGAGCGATGTGTTGGTAGGCTTTATCCTGATGGCTGGACTCTTTGACTGGTACTGTATAGAACACTAATATTTATTCTATGACCTCAGGAAAGAACGTTCACTTGGAATTAGAGCATGGCTATTTGAATGCGTGTGTGACGTCCCGATACACACAATTTTGTTCTAGTTCTGAAATCTTTTCTAACATACTCGTGTATCTCCTTTGTTTTGCGTGAGCAAAGACCTGGAGGTGCTTGGCAACGTCTTCTGTTTTGTGTGAGCAAAGACCTAGTTGTACGTTGTCGCTCTGTGGATCAAATACACCCGAAAAAGGCCCTCTAGTGCCCAGAAGAAACCCAAAAACAAAACCTATATCAAACTGAGAAAATCTCATTTGATTTATACATTATATCCATCTCTGCTGATCCATTATGTTCTTTTCTCAATCCAGTCCAGTCAAGGTTTCAGAACTCTAGAATGGGCTTGTGAAATATATGGTAGGGAAACTACTCGTATGATAGCCTGTTCAAATCTAAAATTCCAGGATTTGATCGTGATTGATTTGAGTGTTCATATAATTTAAAATGAAAACATGATAAATAAGTAGCAGTCCGTTATTTGATAAAGGCATAGGGAGATAAGTTTAAGAGGAAAAATATACTGGCAATCGCTCAAATCTACCAGAGTAAATTAGTGTTGATAAATGTAGTCTAGCCCGAAACTCTGTGATTTTATCCCGTAAGAAAAGTGCATGCAAAACTGCTGTGTAGGTTTCTTGTTATTTGTAAACATTTCATATTGTTCTTGTTGTGTAAATATTTAGTTTGTATTTTATTAATATAAAATTATGTGGCCGTGTGTTTATGAATCGAGAAAGACTGAAATTTTATAAAATGTCCTTCGCACCAGGATTTTAGAAAAAAGGAATTTTATCCTCGGGAGTTGAGTTGGGCCCACCGTAAACTTGGTGGCCCCATAAAATCTTGAACACTTTTCAAAAATCATTGTTGGTAAACAAAAGGGGTGTTGGAATGACGGCTGGGCCCACCGCATACTTGGTGGGCCCCCTTGGTTGAAAATCTAGTTGGGTTAGGGTACATGTAGACTTGTGCGACGGTCAATGCAGTTTTATCATCATTCACTCAAAAGGTTTTTCTCTTTCAAAACTTCAAAAGGCTCCGATCGCACAAGTTCTTTTCTTCCTCATCTTCACTTTCAGCCATGTCTAATCAGAAAGGGAAATCAAAAGGTTAGTGTTTCTCACTACTTTTCTTGAATCGGAATTCTCCCATGTGCCTGAAGGTAAATCATTAGGTTTTTTTAGGTTAATGATTGAATGGCAATGGTTGTTTAGAGAGTTTTTCGGTTGAAATCAAAAGAAATTTAGGGATTATAAGGTCTTAACAGGTTAAATGTTGACTTAAAAATGGATTAAAACCTTTAGATTTGATCGTAAAATTTGGTTTGAAACCCTAGACAGTGGCCGAAATTTAGAGGTCTCGTCGGAGATAATGACCGGAGAAGGCGCGTGAACCTCACGCGCCGTCAGAGTGAATCGCACAAGTCAGGATGGACGATTTTGCCCCTAAATATTTTAAGTGAAATGTCTATTTTGCCCCTGTGTTTAAAAATATCTTGTGCGATTGAAATATCTCTGACTTTTGTTGACCTTTTCTTGTGCGATTGACTAATATTGACCAGGTCTTGTGCGATTGAAATTTGTTGACTTATGTTGACCATCTTGTGCGTTTGACCTTCTTTGACTATCTTGGCGATTGAGTCCTGTTGACTTCTGTTGACCAGTGTTGTGCGATCCTATTTATCATTATTTAATTAAAATCTTTTAAGTTAATTACAAAAGTGCCATCGCACAAGAGATGCCCTATCGCACAAGGCATTCTCAATCGCACAAGCTCTTATGTTTGGGCCTGATCCAACACCTTTGGGCCGATACTAAAACCTTGAATCTGTTAATTGTTTCATTATAATTTTTGTGGTTCTTTTTAACAGAATACGATTATGTGTTATTCTTTTAAAAGAATTCTAAAATTACTTTGAAACATTTGTCTTAGTTTGACCAAGTTTACGGTCAAACTCGGGATTTTTTGGTTTTAGTTTATATGTTTTAGCACTAATTCATCTCCTTTGATGCAAATACAGGAAAGAAAAAGGCAGATTCTCATGTTCCAGCATGGGAGAAGACTATGAATATTGCTTGCTATTTATCAGATCCTCCAAAGGGTTTCGAGACGTATAAGTCAATGATCGTGGGTCTAAACACTTGCAGATTTGCTCATTCACTTCGGGAGAATCCTATCATTCGTGAAGATTGGATTAAGGATTTCTAGGATAACTCAACTGCAAAAAAGGAGACAAGGTCATCAAGTCAAAGGTTCAGGGTAAAGAAGTTTCAGTCAGTGAACAAGATGTTCGTGAGGTCTTGTTATTTGGTGACGAGGCAGATGATCCGGTAGAGTATTCAAAAGAAAAGGTCATGGAAGTATTGGTTAAAATAAGCTATGAGGGAGCAGTTCCTCCTCCCACAATCAAGAAGCTGCTGCATCCATACTAGAGATTTCTGGCTCATATTTATCTAGTTTGCATTAGTGGGAACAAGAATGGTCTCGATAAGCTGATGTTGAAGCAAACTTCTGCAATAGTTTCAGTGGTTGAAGGATGGAAATATAACTACTCGAAGAGTGTTTTCGATGATATGTTGGTGAATGTGAAAACATTGAATGAGAAGTACTGGTATAAGTTCCCTAGATTTATACAGATGATCTTGGAAAAGAAGTATCCCAAGTTTCCAGTTACTGTAAAAACCTATGATGTCAAGATAATGAATCACCTGGTATTCACAAGGCTGAATCAAAGATCAATAGATAATGTTGGGATAAAGTATGAAAATAAGCGAGAGTTGGTAAAATTCGGGGCTTTTGCTGAGATTCAAGAGGAGGAACCTACTCAGATAAATGCTATTGTAGCTGAAGATCATGACGTAAAGATAATTGAAGCTCCTGTTGGAGTACAAGAGCCGATTAAGAACGTGGATTTGACTGGTATTGAGAGTGAAGAGGATGTTGCAGACGACAGAATGGTTGATGATGAAGAAGGAGATGAAAGTGATGATGTTGATGAAACAGAGACAGAGACATTGGCTGAAGGCCTCACATCAGAAACTGAAGAGATTAGTGAACCAGTTCACGTGAACCCTCCTCATGTTGAACCCGTTTCTACAACGGAAGCTGCTGTTGTTGATCATTCTCTAAAAGATACTACCGCTGATCTTCCTCCTAGGAAACGAAGCAGAAGAGATCCTAGGATCAGTGGTGAGGTGAGTACAGATGTTTAGATAACCATGGAGACATCTAACCCCATTGGTGACACTCAGCCTAAAGTCAACTACATACCCACTGAGTTGAGCCCTGCAATAATTGAATTTACGGCTAATGAGAGAGCTTCTATGTATATGCCGGTTCCTAAGCCAGGTGAAGGTTCAAGCAATGGTCCATCTGATGCTGATGTTATTAGGGCTGCTGAGCTACTGCAAGCTGCTGCTGTTCAAGTTGAAGCAACAGCTAAGTCAAAACAAGTTGAAACCCCTGAGACTACTGCAACTGCTGAAAGTTCCGATAGTGAAGGTTTGTTAGTCTCATGGAAGAATTGGTGGTTAAAAATCAGAAAATTAATGAGTTGGAAACAAATCTGGGAGCCCTTAGTGCTATAGTGATGGATATGGAGCAAAAGCTTGAAGGAAAATTTCCATAGGAGTTTGCTGATCCTACAAAGGAATCCACTGCTAAAGAGAGAGAGAGAGAGAGAGAGAGAGCAGCAGAGGAAAGAGCACGAAGATGCCATGAATAGATATTATGAAAGTACTCCTCGTACAGCAAACCAAAAGCCAAGAAAGAAAATGGTTGTAATGAGGAATGTGGGGGCTGAAAGGAACTTACAGTTTGGTGATAAACCTGATAGATATGTTATCACCACTGAGAAAAGCAAGAAGGGGAACAGATCGGGTATTACAAGTTAGGCATACAATGATGAAAAGGAAATGTTTATTGTGCTGAGGAAGAATGGTGAGGTGGAGTATTATGATAATTCTGAGGCTTTCAACTCCTGGACTCTAGTTGATTTAAGGGAATTGAGCAATGCAGGATATCATGACCAAGTCAAGAATCCAAATTGCAAAGTTGGAGTTAATTTCTCCAACAGGCTGCAGCAACAAGCTCGAGTCAATTTTAGAGATATGAAATTGGCTGAGTCTACCATTGAAGAGGATGCAGAAGTGTTAGATCCTGCAACAGGGAAGCCATATAAGATTGTCAAATGGCCTGCAACTAAATAGACAAACACAGTGCCATTGTTAAAGGAGCTTCCTGATAACACTCTGAAGAACTTCCAGTTTTGGATGTATGATCCTATTTTTGGTCAAGCTGTGATTGTGTGTGACGATGTTGAATACAGGTTCATTGACACTCGAGACTTGATGTGCTTTGGCGAAAACGACATCAAACTCTTGGCAAACTTCACAAATTCAGAGTGATCCTCAGTACGAAGTGCGTGCCAAAAGCTGGACAGGAGCTGTGGCCCAGATCATGAATTTTAAATTATGGTCAGGGCAGCGCACCAGGGTGGAGACACAACTGTTTGGTCCTTATGTTGGAAGAAACATACCGATCTTACCTAAATTGCAGAAGAAAAAGAAGGAGCAAGCTAGAAAGCAGAAGAGAAAGCAACAGTGAACTCAAGGACGCCAAGCCAACACAAACCTAGGGGGATATTGTAAGGGCATAAACTAGTGTAGGTTTGCGTCTGTCTTGGGTTATTTTGTAGGGGTTGGATTCGATATAGATAGTGGACTTGTTTAGTTGTTTTGTGATCTATGGGGTATGGGCTTGGCCCAATGTAAAAGGATCTCCTATGTAACTATAAGTAGGGGAGTCCTTAGTCTTTTATTGTTGTTGATTCTTTGGAAAAAAATTGCTTTTGTGCAATCCAGAATACCAGACGGATCTTTGAATCCGTGTGTTCTTATTTTTGAATTAATACATTGCTTGTTCAATCTTCTACATCTCACTTGTAATTCCGCTACTTGTGTGGTGTTTGACATCTGATTGTAGTGATTCTAGACTTATAAGTTTGGACTCAGCACCTGTCGTGGATAGAGGTTGTTAAGGTTACCTCTTCACGTGTCACAGTGGTGATATGTGTTGCGTTCTCTACAACTCGCAGTGTTGTCTGTGCATATTTCATTGTCGATAACCTACCGGCTTCACATTATACACGTTACATGCTGGTTATGCGTAAACGTTTTCGAACTCTACTATTACTATTAAACTTGTATGCTCACCTTTACACTATGTGTATTAACTTTAGTTTAACGTATGTGACAGGTGCTTAGGATGTCTGCTTGTTATCTGCTGGAATCGAGCTAGGATGGAGTCTAGAAACAAATTAAATAAAATCTGAGTTGTCGGAACATTTAATCTGTCTTTGAGAAAAACAATGTCTGTAATAACTGTTTTTATCTGATATATTATGGTATGGGACATAATGATAAATATCCGGTAATTTTAGTTATTATGGATTTCTCCTGGACAATCTGTTTCGCTCAGTGTCGCGCCCCGATGATTCCGCCATCTGTTGGGGTGTGCTGTTGTCATAACTTCTGTTTATCCTAATGACTGTTGATTTACCACTGTTTCGAACCTCTGTTGTAGCCCAACAGAGGTTTCCAAACAATTGTAATCCATTATAACAGTGCTTAGGTTAAAAGCATGATGATGAAAGCATTCTTCTCATTCTTAAGAGAAAAAAGTTTATATCTGCTGCATATTTCCATTTCTGTTTTATCTTCTTCCATTGTGATCATCTTACCTATCACAACAGTATCAGAGTTTAGTCAATCAAATTTGATCCCAACAAATCCTACTGAATTGGTTAATCAAAAGCATTAAAATGTCTTCGGAAAATTAAATGTCCATTCTTAAAAAATAGCTATCATTGAATTTTTTTTGAAAAATCTTTAAAAGTCTATTGAAAGCATCTGTTTTTGAAACTTCTGGTTGGCTAGAAGTTCATCCACTGCTGAAAAGTATCGTCTGTTCTCATAACTTCTGTTTATTGTAACGACTGTTGCCTTACACTCTTCCCAATCTCTGTTCTTCGCCAACAGAGGTTTCCAAACAACTGTCATCCCTTATCACAAGAGAGGTTGTGATGTGGACAGATGTTAGCCATTAGATATTTGTAACTACTGCCACAGCAGCATTCACTTTTACACTCTATATAAACCCTGTTTCATCCCCAAATCGAACTTCTACCATTGTCGTCTCAGATTTAAATTTCTCAAAAGCAGTTTCCATGGCTCTAAACATTAAAAACCCTCACAACTACCTCTCCATCTTCGAGAAAACTAGAAAAATACCAGCTTTCATTCAATAATTGACTTTTTAACGTCATCAAAATACAAATCAATCCTCACTGATGATGTTCCGGTTCATATGGAAACACTCCAAAAATTTTGGTTTAATGCTGAAATAGAGTCTGAAGATAATAAGCTGGTTGCCATCACATCTAAAGTCGGAAAAACTCAGGTTCGAATTTCCCTATCTACAATTTCCACTACATTTTCATTGGACGACTTGGGAGGTAAGACCAACTTTGAAAAACGTGAACTTCATACAGAGTTCATTGAAAGGGTATGATTCACAATTAAAGGAAGTTACTATGTACAAACTAAACTTCCCTCCGCCAATGAAATTTTTATTCCATACTCTATTAACTTGTCTCTTAGCCAAGACCACCACATTTAATGAGATACCTTTAAAAATTTAGTATTTGGAATATACTATTTTAACAAAATCTGATTACAATTTATCACAAGCATTGTTTTCTGATTTGTTGACTAATGTGAAAATGTCAAAAAAAGAAAAAAGGTGCTCGTATGCTTTTCTGTTGTATCCAAGACTTCTAAGCTACTACCTATGAAAACAAGTGTCACAAACAGATTTTGAACAAGGTGTAACTTTTCAAATAAATAGTCTTACAAGTGAAACTTTTACCAAACTTATGGATAAAGAGTCAAAAGTTTCAAAAACAAAAACAAAGGGGAATGAGCGTGTTGTGAAACGCACACCAGCAAAACTCAAAAAGAAACCTGCCACATCTAAAAAGCCCACCAAAACCAAACAAAATAAAAAGGGTCCTCTGAAAGATGAGATCCCAGAGGTTAACCCAGTGACAACACAAATGTCACTTGAAACCACTGCTGCTACTTCCTCACAACTGTTGGAAAGATCTCAACCCATCCAAACTACTCATGTATCCTCACAAAAGGATCATGCCTGAAGCACATAGACACCACAACATGAAGCAGACCTTTCATATGAAAGTATGCTTAAAAGCCCCTCTCACAGGGCAATGTCGCTTTCTACACCACAACCCTCTTCTCAAGTTCCATCAACAATATTACCTATTTTTGAAGCAATTGAAATTCGGAATCAAAACAGTCCCTCTCACCCACACATTACTGAGAGTATAACCCAACAAATGACTGTGTCTAAACCAATTCAATCTGCTATCCTACAAACAGTCAAGGAGGTTATACCGCTTGAGTTTTACGAAAATCTTGGTGGTAGTTCAAGTGAAGCAGCCACTACAACCGTTGAACCCATTGGTTATCAGTTGGATAGTGGTTACATCATAAAGACTCCCTTGAAGGCAACCACTATTGAGGTTACAACTGTAATCTCTACTTCAGTGGGAAGTCCCCAAAACCCAGAAAAAAGGGACATTTGTTTCTGATGATATGGAGTCTTCTTCTATTATCAAAACAAATACAACCACTATAGGTGGGAATTCAGATGATCCTATTAAACTAGGTGATGAATTAAGATATAAGGATTTGACGGTTAGAATGTCTACCATTGAAACATCTGTTTCTATAATGATAGAGATGATGAAGCAGGTGATGGAGCATTCTAAAAGTCAACCTAGCACTCAACAAATTGCCAAGGAGCTTTGGAATTTTGTGCAACCCATCCTTTAAGCTCAGAGGAATTTGGCTGAAAGTAACCACAATTCCCATATGGAACTTATCAGAAATATGGTTGATGCTAGGTATAAAGATACACAAGCAGACGTTAGGGACATTAAGCAACATTTGTTCAAACTTACTGGCTCTACCCCTACATCAATCTTTGAGAAAGATGATGATGATACCAAAAAAGGGGGAGAAAGATTCACTAAGAAAGTTGCCACCTGATTCAAAAGCTAAACCAAAACCAAAAGTGCAACAACAGCTAGAGTCAGCTAAACAAAAATCTTCTGCAAAAGCTTCAGAAGCTGGAAGGGAAAAAGGGACTGATGAGATCCTAAACAAGAAAGCTGAAGAGATAGCTTTGGAAAAGCAGGAAGCAAGATACAAAGGAAAGCACTGCTACTCCTACAGAAATTGTATCCTCTACTAAACCTAAACCTAAACCCAAACCTTCTCCAGAAAAACCACCCCAAAAGAAGGAGAAAATAGCTTCAACACCATCATCACCAATTCACCCAATAGATGCTGATACAACAAAAGTATTAGCAGATGTTAGCCAAATAGCTGCTGAGACACCAGTTGTTTCAACAAAAGTTTGTCAAACATCTGCCATGTTCATTTTCACTACACCAACAACAATCCAACCACCTCCAACATCATAAAGATTTCCTACACATTCACCTTCACCACCAAAACGTTCTCTTTCACCAGAAATCATGTCCACATACAAGAGAAAAACTCATGTTGTGTTAGAAGATGATGAGAAGATTAAATCACCAATCCCCGTATCATCTGCCCCATTCAAAACATTCCAGCCTCATCACTTCCACCCAGAAAACCCACTTCATCCCTTCCAATTGCTACATTACCATCAGTCATTCCCCTGGAAGCTCAATATCCTCTAGAGTTGGTCATTGTTAAAGGTGAAATTGAATCCTTCTTCACAATAGAGGAGCCATCTAAAAGAACCTTCCCATCTCTTTATAGCTATAAGCAGCCTCAAAACTTAGATGAGTATCTGAAATTAAAAGCAACACAGGCTGAGGTTATAGCAAAAGAGAATAGTATAGGGATGGATTGTCACACCCCGACCGAATTTAAAACAACGAAACTGCGGCGGAAACGTCGGGGAGTGGAGCAACAGAATTATTGTTTCACAACCATGGATTTAAAAAGTTTCGTTTTATTAAATATTAAACATTTACATTGTCTTGAAATTTAAACAAACAAGTTAAACATAGCCTATCATCGTTATTAAGTCACTAAGGCCTCGTCCAGTCCTAAGTGAGCATGCATCCTAGCAGTCAACATCATTCAACAACACCTGAAACATATGTAAAAAAACAAAGTCAGCAAAGAAATGCTAGCGAGCACATAGGTTTTATGAGAGTGTCGGATTCATGGCTCGTTTACATGTTGCAATACCTTATTAGACTACAAGAGTCAAAAGTTAAAAACCTTGTTTTGAAAAGTATATAGTATTGCAACATAATTAACCAACTCAAATCAAGTTGGTTATAGTTTATAAAATCTCGTAGCCATGATTCTTAACCCAAAACATTTGTTTAATTAAACCAAATTTTAAATCATCTCGTTAGTAAAACTCGTATGGTTTATATCATTTAGAAAAACCTCGTTGTGTGACATCGTTTTAAAATTGTTTGCCCAAGTGAACTAAATAATGCCAAGGAATGTAATATGATAAAAACACTTATATATAATTAGTACCAGAGGCGTATCTACCATGTTTTTATCATGTTACACCCGTCCCATTATCTAATCACAACCCAAAACCAATCTTTTGTTCAATTCGTTTAACTTTTTTAAATCGTTTAAATCATTCTCGTTTTAATTGTGAAAACTACTTTTGGTCGCCTCGCTAATAACATCCAAACCTTCGCAACTCGCCTATCGCTAATCTCGCATTAACAAACCACCAAAGGGTAAGTTAACAATCACAGATTCAGTCGTTACCCACATAACCCCCCACACATAACCATGGGTGCAGTCTAATAACGGGATTTGTCAGATCCTATGGTACCATAACCTAATACTGGTCGGTTTGGCCAAAACTAATGAATGTTATTTGTTATGTAACTACGTCCAACAAGTTTGTTCACATTATCGAAATCGTTATTAATTTAATATAAACCACATTAATCATTTTTGAAACCATCGTTAAAAACATCAAAATCATTTAACACATATGAATCACCCCAAAACAATCGAAGACAGTAAAATTGGGGAACTATGTACTCACTTGAGAATGCTTAGAAGTCTTGAATAACAACCAAGCAAAGCTAGAGGGATCACAGAAATCAATCGGCACCTAATATAGGTAACTATATTAATAAACTGGACCTAAATCAGAAGATCGGGTAGGATGAGGTTTCGTAAACCAAATGAGTATTGGAACTCATATGATATGGTTTAACAAATCCTACATACTAAATCGAAACCTAACCTAAGTGCTTACGACCCATTACGACCCGTTTAGGTAGCTTACGCTACTTTAACGCGTCGTTC